>BJCO01815690.1:0-11983 GCA_018326465.1 Flaveria floridana
TTCTTGGAGGCCTATGTGAGAGAGTCTTACAGACTCATTGTAGGGAAGTAGGTTTCATGGATGGGGTAACAACTCTGTGTCCAGTTCCCCAAGATAGAGTTCCCATCCATCCTTTGCCAATCAGATCTACTGAAACCTTCCCAGGCCTGAGCTTATATTGATTCCTTCTGAGCTGATCCAGAAGAAAATGACATCATTTTGCCTAATAAGTGGGAATAAAATAATCTTAAAGGTTTTGGCTGCATTGGTTCAGGAGGAGTTTGTTGGACGAAAAGAACCAATGAGCCAGATCAGAAAAACCTTTAAGTCCCACAGACATCATAACAACTGAAGAAGGCTACATCAGCTGAAGACATCAGCTGAAGACAAGTAGTGAAGACAAAGTCTGAAGTATCTACTGAAGACAAAGTCTGAAGATCAAGTATAGAAGACAAGGTCTGAAGTATCTACTGAAGATAAAGTCTGAAGATCAAATACTAAAGACAAAGTCTGAAGTATCTACTGAAGACAAAGTCTAAAGGTCAAGTCTTCAGAGGTTGTCACAACAGCTGAAGTAGTTCTCTTCAGTAGTTGTGATGGTTTTATTTCTGTAGTTTCCTTTTGTAGTTTCAGTAGTTTGTTTTCAGCAGTTTACTTAATGTAAAACATCTGAAGAGCCTGTTCTTCAGACGTTGTAGTTTTAGTAGTTATAGTACTAGTACACTTAGCTTTTATTGTAAGAAGATGTCAGCTGTTGTAGACATCTTCAGTAGTTATGTTTACTTTTAGTAGTTGTTGTAATAACGGTTAGATGTCACTATCAAGTGACATCAGCTGACGTCATCTTTTCCTATAAAAGGAAAAGATGACCTAATTGTAATGTGCCGAAGCGTGTGTTGAATAAAAACATTCCTTTTCCAGAAATAGTTTCTCTCTCTATAACTGTACTGTTTCATTGAATTATCATTTGTGTTCTTGCTTAATTTCATCTAATTCTTATACTATTCCTCTTTAAATCATAATCTAATTGATCAAACTAGATCTGAGATCCTTTCAGACAGTATCCCCATGTCGAAAGAAATTTCATCCAGAATTTTAATCATTACCTTCGCCGGTAGCGGTCGCTGTTACGAACAGGTAAGGATACTTGAGCTTCATCTGATCCTCATGTTTCCACATGAACTTCGGACCACGTTTTGAGTTCCAGCGGAGCTTGACGATAGGGATCGTGCTTTGCATCAATGTATTGACCTCTCGATCCATTACCTCAACCGGCTTCTTCAATGAATCGTAATTGTTCGTCGACTTGTACTTCCTCGAGCGGTACAATCAATATCTCATCAGCTAAACATTTTTTCAAATTCATGACATGGAACACATCATGAATTCCACTTAATGAATCAGGTAGCCTTAATTGGTATGCCACCAGGCCAATTCTTTCGATGATCTCAAATGGTCCAATATACCGTGGGTTAAGTTTTCCTTGTTTCCCAAATGAATCACACGTTTCAATGGTGAGACCTTTAACAAGACGTTATCGCCGACTTGAAACTCTAAATGTTTCCTTCGTTTATTAGCATAGCACCTATGTCTGTCTCGGGCTGCTGCCTTACGGTTTCTTATCTGTACTATCTTCTCCGTGGTCTAATGTACTAACTCAGGGCCAGTCAATTGACTATCACCAACCTCTGCCCAACAGACTGGTGACCTACATCTCCACCCGTACAGTGCGTCAAACGATGCCGCTTGAATACTAGTGTGGTAACTGGTGTTGTAGGAAAATTCCACCAAAGGTAAATGAACTTCCCAATTATTCCAAAAATCAATTACACACGCTCATAACATATCTTCCAAGGTCTGTATAGTGTGTTCGCTCTGTCCGTTAGTCTGAAGATAATATGCAGTACTCATGTCTAAGTGTGTACCCAGTGATTTCTGTAACGACTGCCAGAAATGACAAGTAAAGCGAGCATCACGATCATAAATAATCGAGATTGGCACTCCATGCTGAGAGACTACTTCCTTCAGATAAATCCGAGTCAACTTATCTTATCTGTTTCTTTGATTACAAAGAAGTTAGAAGACTTAGTCAACCTATCCACAATCACCCATATCGTGTCACAACCACTAGGATTCCTCGGTAATTTGGTAATGAAATCCATAGAGATCTGCTCCTACATCCATAAAGGAATCTAGGGTTGTTGTAGTAGCCCTGATGGCTTTTGATATTCAACTTCTACTTTGGAGTAGGTTAAACACTTGCTCACATAGGTAGCTACATCTGCCTACATGTTATGCCATAAATAGTACGCCTTAAGGTCATGATACATTTTGTTGGAACTAGGATGTATTGAGTATTTGGATTTCTACGCCTCACTCATAACCAAATCCCTCAAATTCCCATATGAAGGCACCCAAAATCTATCCATGAAGTAACGAATCCCATCAGTCTTCACCTCAAGCTGTTTATCCAACCCACGCAACGACTCAAATTTGACATTTTCTACTTTTAAAGCTTCTGCTTGTGCTTCCTTGATTTGTTGAGGCAGTTGAGTGCTGATAGCAAGCTGTAAAGCTCGCACTCACCTACATATAGTTGTTTCCTTCCTGCTTAGTGCATCGGCAACGACAATTGCCTTCCCCGGATGATACTTGATAGCGCAATCATAGTCATTCATTAACTCCACCCAGCGCTGTTGCCTCATATTCCGTTCCTTCTGCTCAACGATATGCTGAAGACTCTTGTGGTCGGTGTAAATAATGCATTTGGCACCGTACAAGTAGTGCCTCCAGATTTTCATAGCAAAAACGACTGCATCCAATTCGAAGTTATGGGTGGCATAGTTCTTCTCCTATACCTTTAGTTGCCTTGAGGCGTAGGCTATCACCTTATCTTGATGCATCAAGAAACAACCCGGTCCTTGAATGGATGCATCACAGTACACCACAAAGTCATCCGTCCCTTTCGGTAATGCCAGTATCGATGTGCTGCAGAGTTTCTGTTTCAATAATTGGAATGCAGATTCTTGAATTTCTCCCCATTTAAACGTTGTACCTTTATGTGTCAAGGAAGTGAGGGGTTGGGCAATCTTGGAAAATCCATCGATGAAGCGTCGATAGTATTTTGTCAGTCCAAGGAATTGACGTATCTCACTAGGTGTTTTAGGAACTGGCCAGTTCTTTATTGCTTCCACCCTAGCAGCATCTACATGGATTCCTTTCTCATTCATGATGTGACCTAGAAACTGCACCTCCCGTATCCGGAAGTCACACATAGAGAATATCATATAGTTGCTCCTTCTTCAACAGTTCTATGATCAATCCTAGATGTTCTTCATGTTCCTCCTGGTCTTGGAATAGATCAATATGTCATCGATAAACACAATAACAAACTGGTCAAGGTAGGGTTTGCATATGCGGTTCATGCGGTCCATGAATACCGCTGGAGCATTAGTCAACCCAAACGGCATGACAAGAATTCATAATGGCCATAGCGGGTCCTGAATGCCATCTTCGACATGTCTTCTTCTCGGATTCGCAACTGATGATATCCAGAGCTTAAATTAATCTTATAATAGTAACTGGATCCCTGAAGTTGATCAAACAGATCATCAATGCGAAGTAAGGGGTACCGGTTCTTGACTGTGACTTTGTTCAACTCCCTATAGTCAGTTCACATCCGAAATGTGCCATCCTTTTTCTTAACAAATAGGACAGGGGTTACCCAAGGCGATGAGCTAGGTCGGATAAAGCCCTTATCCAATAGCTCCTGATGTTTTGCCGACAACTTCTGTAATTCATTCGGTGCCAATCGATAAGGTGCTCTACTTATCGGGGTTGCACCTGGAGTCAACTTAATCTAAAATTTAACTTGGTGATGAGGTGGTAATCCAAGCAGATCATCTAGAAACACCTCTGGGAAGTCATGAACCACTGGAATATCCTCCATCTTCCTTTCCCCTTGTTGCTTGTCAATTACCAAGGCCAGTATAGCTAGTCGACCTTTACGTAACATCTTCTGCGCTTTCACGATTGATATGATGCCTATCACAACACCACTCCTTTCACCCTTGACTGAAAGAATTTCACCATCCTTAAGAGGAATACGTCCAATCTTCTCATGGCATACTACCTCTGCTTGCTTCCCGAATAGCCAAACCATTCCCACAACCACATCAATACTCCCGAGTGTAACGGGCATAAGATCTATGTCAAAAACGTGTCCGGCTAGTTCTATCTTACCATGCTTGTGAACGTGCGTGATGTGAATTTCTTTACCATCAGCTAACTCTACGGTATAGGTGAAATGCAAGGTAGAAGGCATATCATTCATAATACTACTGAACATAGTGGAAATAAAGCTCCTATCGGCTCTAGTGTCAAATAATATAGTAGAATATCGACCATTATAGTGAATTTACCAGTAACTATAGTAGGGTTGTTTAGAGCCTCACCTGAACCCATAGTGAACGCTCTCCTTTTAGCTCCACCATTGTTGCCACTAATGTTTCGACTATTTCCTGCATTGTTGTTGTTCCTGCTGTTTCTAGTGTCATTGCTATTTTTCCTCTTTTAAGGGAAATTCCTCTTGTAGTGCCCCTCCTTCCCACACTCAAAACAACCCTTAGGGGTCTTCTGTGATTCCTGGGGCTTCTTCATCATCTCACCATGACAATCCTTTGCCGCATGTCCCAACTTCACACACCTTTGTCACTTGAAGTTATTACAGCGATTGCACTTAGGATACCTCCCCACGTATCCTCCTTGTCCTTGGTTGGTGGTGGCGATTTGATTGAAACATCGGTTTTTGTCGAACTTCCTCGATTGTTGCTGATGTTGTTGCTGTTGCTGGTTACCTGAAGTTGATCCTTTGTTGTTTGGACCATCCTACTTGCGTTTATTGTCTTGTACACTCACCACCGCTGGTACACTCGCCACTGCACCCCGTTTAGGTAGTTTACCTTGCTCCATTTCCTGACCGATCAACTTGTTAGCCAACTGAATTGCTTGCTGAATTGTAGTGGGGTTGGAGGCAGTGACCATGCTTTGGATTTCAGGAACCAAGCCATGTAGATATAACTACATCTTTTTATGCATCAGGGTCACCATCCCTGGGCACAATGTTGCTAGCTCTTGAGACCTGGTAGTGTAGGCCTCGATCTTAGAACCTTGGGTCTTCAGTTGCCACAGCTCCATTTCCAGTTTTTCCACCTCATCACAAGGGCAATACTCCTTAGTCATCATTGTCTTAAACTCATCCCAGGGTAAGTCGTTGGCCATCTCCTGACCAAACATTTGTACATAGGTATTCCACCAAGAGAGTTCTGCGCCCTCTAGAGTCCCGGTCGTGTACTTTACTTGTCAACCGGGGGGCAGTTGCATTTGGAGAAAATTGATTCAGTCTTCTTAAACTGTCTTACTATTCCTATCGCCCCTTCAGCTCCACTATAGGTGTGGTCTCACAACACAGGAAAGTTTTGTAGGTACAGGTTGGGGGTCTTGTTCCAACAAACCAAGAAATTTATTTTAATGATTTTAAACAAGCAACTAGAGCAAGTCACCTGTGTCATTTACCTGCTGGCTGTGCAGTGTGTACTGCAGCCACGACCGCCTGCACATGTTTATTAATCAAAGCAGCCAGTTCTGCGGGGTCATGTTTACTGCTCCCGCGCCGTGTCCACGTCCGGTGCCATGTCCACGACCACGTCCTCTACCACCGGCTTTCATTTTCACTTTACATTCACAAACACAAAAATGAGCAACATGTAACATATTCATCTCATTAGAGCATAGTAAATAGTAAAAAAATAAAGTAGTTCATCAAGCACAACATTTATAAAAAAAATAATGTCCAAAGATAAATAAATTGTAACCAATTCATAAAAATATTCCTTCAATGTCAGAATTTTTAGTTTTTCAGTTGGATGGGAAACAACCCTTCCCACATAGGTTTTCAAATGAAAAACACTGTGTAGTCTAAGTCAAATGAAAGTGAAGATCAATCTAGGACATCGGATCCATCACTGTCTTCCTCCATCTCTTCAGGATCTTCTTCTTCTGTCAGGGATTCTTCCGGTTCTTCCTCGCACTCTTCTTCTTCTTCTTCTTCTTCTTCTTCTTATTCTTCTTTTGGGGCTTCCTCCGGTTCTTCCATAAGCTCTTCTTCAGGTTATGCTTCGGGTTTCATAGCTATGAGCATCATCATGAACTGTGCCTCCAAAGCAGCATGTCTCACCCTATGATCATGTATGGTGTCGTCTCGAGCCTCTGATCGGCGTGCATTGATGTTGATAACACTTATATTGTAAATCTTTCACCTAAGCCACTTCCTTCTTCGTCTTTTGCATCTGATGTCGTAGTTCAGTGACCAGCTCTGTATCCCACTGAGTGCATCTTTTTTTGTGTCCAATGTTGCAACTAGAGCTGCAATCACTTGTTCATTAGACTGCTCGGTCAGAGGGAGGGAAGATGTAGACTACTCAAATCTGTTCCTAGTCCTTGGTCTCTTAGTAGGCACGCGCTCCCTATATATTATGTGGCCACATAATCAGGATAAAAGCTCCAATCCCATGGGGCATCGCATTCAATCAGCGCGAACGGCTGATCCCAATTCATCTCTCCAGGAGGGTAGTCAAGTCGAGGCCACTCAGGTGTTCGGTCTGGTACAGGAGGAGGAGGAGGGGAATCAGAACGTGTAGGGGAATCAGAATCTGCTGGTCTTTTAACCGCAGCTCGTGAAGATGATGCCATACTGCAGGGTACATGTTGTGTATGGCAATGAGTATACAGTAGGGGCATAAGGAGCAAGTAAGTAACTAACTGTGTGCGGTTATAGAATGGGGTGTATGTAACGTAGTTCCCTATAACCAATGGCTCTGATACCAATCTGTCACACCTTTAAAATCCACGTGTGGGGTTTACCTTGAGCCGTGGGAACAAACCAGGATCCCAGTCATTAGCTACTTAGAACAACACTACATGCAACGTTTAAATAAAAAAACCTATTAGAGTTTAAAACTTGAAAACTATGCAGAAGTGTTTGTAAATAAATCAAACCCAAAGTATTTAAATTGTAACATTGGCAAAACACTCACGAAATCATTATTTAATAATTATAAATAATAACACAGATGTTTTGACACAATAAGAAACTTTGCAACGCATGCTGGACTGTGATGTGCTTCTATTGGCAGTGTAAGTTGTCAACATGAGAATAACATACTAAAATGTCAACACAATGGGTGGTGAGTTCAAGAGTTTGCGTTAAATCAAATCCGTAAGAGTTAAATAAACATAAGTAATGTGCTGAGACAGATAGCTAATCTAGTTTCACAAGTAGTAAGTATAGTGATTTCACGATCAAAACTAACATGTGTTTCATTTGTTTTCCTCCCGTCACAACTTACCAGGTTGTGACGATGTTTGTGTTTAGGACAATATTGCACCCGGTTGACCTCGAGTTTGTGACAACCGGCCTCAAGGTCACTATTCTAACCCTAACTTACTTGCATCATCACTCATCTTAATAGAAACAATTTAACTCTATTAGTGAATTTCGAATCACCATTTGCTATTAGTTCCATTTTATGATTTTATGTGATTTTAGTGACTTTTAGTTAATTTAAGTTTTACCTTTTAGAACTTGGTGTCCCGGGAATGTTAATTAGTCACCCTAGCAAAACTAAATCTTAATTGGAACAATTAAAATATGTACATACACACACATAATTCGGTCAAAGACATGCATGTGCATGCACAACACTTAACAATTAACTAAACCTTACCAACTAAAATACCACATTACACAACAAATTAATACTACATAATATTAATTTACATTTAAAATTTAAAACAAAAACACCCACACTAGAGGACAAATCGGCCTCCCCCCCTCTCCACCACTCTCCTCTCTTGCTCACCACTACACACCACCATATCCCTTGACCAATACTCCCTCATGCAATTCACATCACACTCCACTCTCCCACTCTCTCTTCTCTCGGATTCTCTCCAGAAACACACACACACACACCACAATTTTGAACACCATTACAGCCCCATATTCGAAGAACAACCCCATACATCCATCGGCCAAGCTCAAAACCGCTACAAAGGGAAGTTTTGTGAGCTTTTGATACACATCTTCATCTTGTCCGACTTCTACAACACTTGTTCAAGATTCTCCAGCTTTATCCAAGGAATTACAGACCATCCACGGCTAACTACACCCTCCAAACCGCGAGCAATACCAAGTGTAAGCCTCATGTCACCCGAAAATGGTCATTTTATGTGTTTTCTTCACTTTTCTTTTAAAAACACCTCCTCTCTTTGTTGTACCAGAAACCCGACACCATCACCTTGTTCTTGAGGAGATTTCAACACCACCAAAGGTATCTCACACATTATATTAGTCATTTTGAGATGGAAAGCCGATTCCCACCATGAAAACCCTCATTTTGGGTGTTTTGCACCGTTCAACTTGTAAATCTTGTAACCTTTGGAAAAAAAAACTTGTAACCTGCTTGATTATGTTTTAATTGACCCCTAATAACCTGTTTTAAAATTTAACTCGAACATGTAGTCATATAACTCGAACATGTAGTCATCTCACGGGCTACACCTTGGAAAATCCTTCTTTCTATATGAAACAACACCATTTAAGCATTTGTTTGAAAAACCCTCTCAACCAAGGGTCATAACCTTAAAAAGAACAAGTTTTAAACACCTTAATAATCTGATTTTAAAGTTAAATAAGGATTTAGTAATGTTAAAACTCAAGTTACAATGATTTACACATGTGTAATGGTCAATTATGACATTTTCACTATATTTATATTCTATGGATGTGTAGAACAACTAGGCCGTGAGTTGGGACTGAAATTTCAGAAATGTTTTATGAATATTAAGTGTGTGATTAATGGATAATCTCTGGAAATGAAAGACATGTTAAGATTTGACCCATTTTAGTCACTTTCGGGACCCGAAAACATGGAAAAACAACTTAAAAACAAGAAAGCTTAGGATTTAAACTTTTTAAAGAGAATTACAGGCTCATTGAGGGTTAATAAAGTATTCTGGAGTTGATGGGTAAATTAAGTGGTCAAATGAGTAATTTAAATGGATTTTTAATTAAAAACGGGTACTAACCGGGTGACGTTTTTGAGGAAAATCTAAGAAATACGGGTGTAGAGCTAAAATTTATAAAAACCATGTTATTTCAGTATTTTATGTGAGAAAATAACTTATAAAGGAGAAAAGTTGGTCAAACGAGCTTTTAAACGGTCAAATTCGGTTGAAAACGCGTTTTAACGGGTTAAACACAAAAACGAGGCTTTCAACTATTAGAGGCAAAAATTTCATAATCAAATGACTTGAAACTTAGAAAAATGTATTTAAAATGTTATCTACTGGTCTAAGACTCAAAAACATGAAAGTTCATAAGTGACCGTTAAAACCCTTCGGTTTTACCGTTACCGGGAACGTTAAACACATAGGTATTAAACCGAACCTGTAATCTGAAAATTTGTGTCTTGCTTAGTAATAAGTTATATTAACTTCAAGAACCTGATTTTTGGTTATAAAGGTCATCTAGTACAAGAAACCAAACTTGCGGGTAGAAACTGTCAATTTTGAAACTTTAGCGGCTAAAGTGTAAAATTTTGCCAAACTTCATAACCGACTCAAATGAGCCTAATAATCACTTTAACAACATATTTACCTTATATTCTTAACTTAATAGTGTAAAACCCTTGATTGTATGAGAAACCTTGACTTTCCATAAAAGGAAACTTTTTATGCAAACCCTAATCGAAACAAAGCCGAATCCAACAAACTAAGACTTTGACACACTTGTTGCACCTTA
Source organism: Flaveria floridana (assembly GCA_018326465.1). Classification (NCBI taxonomy): domain Eukaryota; kingdom Viridiplantae; phylum Streptophyta; class Magnoliopsida; order Asterales; family Asteraceae; genus Flaveria; species Flaveria floridana. The sequence goes on from BJCO01815690.1 coordinate 9,842, forward strand.
AATAGGTTTAGAGCAGTAGATAATCACTTAATATATTCATGTTAGGGTGCTAGACTTGAGACATTCCCGGCACGCGAAAAGTTATCTTTTTGACTTAACACCTAAGGTGAGTTCTAGTGACCCCTTTTTACTACTGTTTTGGGATGAAACATGCTCTCTTATTTTTATGAACTATAATTGTGCTTTATTGGTGCTTGTATGTGGGATTTATGGATACATGCTAATACTTACATCATGATCATTAATTCTTTCGTGAACCGCTTGTTTTATGTGGATAGATCTATTTGGAGAAACCCTCACACACAGTGGCTCCCGCCACAGGGAGGTACCCCACTGAGATCCTGAGGGGTCGTTTGTGGCATGTGATAGGTTTTGTTAAGAATCTATGGTGAACCATCCGGGCAGGTATGGTTCACTGGTTTAGGGCTCAGTTCTCCCCTTTGGGGGTTAACCGGTAAAACACAATTTTCGAAGAGGCTAACCGGGACTGAGTGCAGGGTTGATTATGATACTCCCACGATATTGAACAATGATTCTTTCCTTTTTATCAATTGAAAATTTTGTTAAGTACAATTGTTTTTAATCTTCAAGCACTTCATGAAAATTTTGTTAAGTACAATTGTTTTTAATCTTCAAGCACTTGAATTCACCAACTTTTTAGTTGACACAAATTTCTTTTGAGCATGTTTCAGGTAATCCATGAAGAAATCCTAGCTATTGTTGAAGACCTAGACCTATCCCTGTGACCATGGCATTGGCTTATTTTCGCTTATTGAACGATTTGAACTATTGAAAATTTCTGTTAAATAATACAATTTGTCACTATGTTGATTGTATAACTCATTTGGGGGCTAGATCTGTTTCTAGCCCCGACAACTTTTGAAAACTTTAAATGCCATGTGATATTCTCTCCTTTGAGCTCTTGTATTGGTTTGTTTCCGCTGCCATATATTGTTTCTAGTCTGTGACGTCCCACCCTATCTGGGCCCGGGGTGTGACAGATTGGTATCAGAGCCAAAGGTTGTAGAGAAGTCGGGAATACCATAGTAGACCTTAGGCTACAACCCTGATACCCTAGGACTTTCCTTGTGGGAAGTGTTGGAATGATCGGCTTAGGTAAATTGATGATTACACTTGATCAACATAATCATGAATTTACCGGACGTGTAATTTCCAACACGAACCTTTAGGTAATCTTTGGACTTTTCTGATTCACATTGATGACTTTGAAACATAATTTAAAAGAAAAAGGGAGATTTAAATGATTTTTATAGTAAACTATATTGTTTGATACTATTTAAAGAGACCATTGATTCTTATATCATTGACAAATGATATATTAAAATATCCGATACTACTGCCATTACTACTATTACTAGTACTATTAATATTATAATCATGTGCTATGAGAAACCAAATTACTCATGATATTTCAATACAGGACGCAAGGACTATGGCGGACAAAGGTAAGGCGCCTGCTCACCCAGATAAGGAGACTACCCCTACTGGAACCCTTAGAAGAGCGAAGCCTCAGACTGAGTACGAGGCATACCTCCGGAGATGCGGACACCCAGGATGGATATCCGTCACATCGGATGTCACTGAAGCTTCTGAGGACTCTTCCTCAACTCTCCACACGTTGCTGCTTCTACCCACTCGCCTATCCCACCTATCGGGAATAGGGGAGCACGTGTTGTCACTCGTCCATGCAAGAGTGCTAGACCTGGACTTTCAGTCTCGTTTAGGATGCCACCTCCTCCTCCACCACCTGTTAGGACTCCTATACCCGCACCACCGCCGTTTGACCCACTCTGACTCCACACACATGATGAGCCCTGGATGCCACTGTCCGTCAGCACAAGATGACTCTTCAACACGCCACCTGGACCTCCCAGTCTGCTCAATTCCAGGCTATGATGGCTTCAAAGGGGGTGCAGAGGTTGGAACAGGAATAGAAGAAGAAGAACTCAGGATGGCTTGGATGGCTGAAGAAAAGGTGGATGTGAGAGCAGGGATAAGAAGTGGGACTATCTGTCTTTAGACAGTTGAAGGAAACTATCTTGATTAATATTTGATACTATTATTATTACTATTATGGGGGTAATGGCACCTTCCAAATTGTAAGAGCATGACTCTGATTCA
>BJCO01815691.1:0-11740 GCA_018326465.1 Flaveria floridana
ACTTCTAGACAAATACTACATTGCTAGAGGCAGGGTATCTTAGATAAAGTATTATCTAAGATAAGGTAGTCATGACAGGTTCATGACTTACCTTTTGGTCACCAACTAAAGGTGGCAGCTATACTAATTAAGGAATGGTGAACAGTGTACAAAAGTAAGGTCAACCATATGAACATGGAAGGTATCTTGCAGACGATCAGAGTAGGCGGCAAGTGTCAGTCAGACCATGCTTTGTCCACTGGTTCATACTGTGTTTCTTCCGAAGGTAAAATGGCTTGGGATGAATAAGTTCTTCCAAACCATTTTATACTTTGGAAGACATAGTTTCTTCTGAGGATTTGTCTTCAGAAGACTTTGTCTTTATTCTTCAAAGTGTTTTACTTCGGAAGGAGATCTTCTAAGTCTCGGAAGACTGAGTTCATCCTTCAGAAGCTGTTTGAAAGATCACCATATAAGCTTCGGAAGTTGCAGCATTTTCCTTCGGAAGTTGCAGCATTACCTTCGGAAGACTACTATTAGTTTGTACAGATTTCTTCTAAGTGTTGTTTTGGTTGCATCAGCCTTAACAGTTCCAACACTCTTCTAGCACCCAATCTTGAATCCTATCTGCTAATCTTGCACTTGCTTGTTTTGACTCGGGCTGGCAAGTGGAAGATCAATCAGATAGGTCCTCTCATAGAATCTCAGGTTGGAAAAGTTGAAGATTTCCTGTTGCCCCTGAGATCTAGAGATTACCAGAGCTCTTCTATCAGTGTCATACCTCCATCCCATAATTGGATTTAGAGTGATGAGATGGGGTAGGCATAACTCTTAGAATAACCTCCTCAAACAGAATTTCTTTGAGTGAGTCTACATCAATGTAGACTTGAGGAGGTTACTGAGTATGGATAATTGCAAGTGAGGGTGGTGAATCCTCAATGTCCATACTCTGTGAAGAACTCCCAGGTTCTATGATTACTTGGACTTTCTCCGCCTTTTTGGTAGCATCACCCTCTTGCATAGGTGAGCTGGGGTTTAAGTCTATTACATCCACAGGTTCTTGTGTTCCTGGTTGAGACTTTCTTAAAGGACTCCTAACTAGTTTTTCCTTAAGATCAATAATCTCAAGTTGCTAATCATGGGTCCTTCTTTGCAAGGTAGTCACTTGAGATTCTAAGTGACTAACCTTGGAGACTAAACAAGTGCAAGTTTTAGTTAGTTTTTGCACTTTTAGTTTCATGTGCCCCTCATCTTCATCAGAAGAATCATGAGGGAATTAGAGAATAGGACCTAAGTCTTCTTCCTTATCACCAACCCTTTGTTCTTGGCTGCTGGATTTCCCCTGCACCATGACACCTTCAGTTAAAGTGTCAATGGGATGGGTTGCCATGGTTGAGGCCTTAATGATGTAATCACTTGCTGATGTGAGCGCCTTTTCCATATGAATCTCCTAAACAAGTTTAGGGAGATCCACCTTAATGGTGGGTGGATGATGTGGGCTAGACATGGGAGAGGCAGGAGTTTTCATCTCTCCTTGAGCGTGGGTGGACAAGAGAGACTCATGGTACTCACTGAAACCTATGTCTTCATCATCATAGAATTCTAGGTAAGGAATGGGTTGGTTTAAATCAAGAGACTGGCGATGGTAACTTTCCTCTAAATGTTGTTCACTAAAGTTTTGAGACTCTAAGTGAAGGCTTAAGGCTGTTGGGGTTGTGAGCTCATCAGGCTGAAAATAAGGAACCTCAGTATTGATAATTGGTGAGATGGGAGTGGTTTGCTCCTTAAAGGAAGTAGGAGCTCCAGTGTCCACTTCCTCCTACATAGGTGGTGATATGGGGGCCTGCACAAGCTTAGTAGCTTGTGTGCAGGGGTTTGTTTGGATTTTCTTTGGTAGGTGACGGTTATTTTTTGCTATGTGGGTTGTTGAGAAGTAGAAGATGTAGGTTCAACACTAGTTAGTACGTCTAGGTTGTCACCTTGAGCAAGGAGCTCTAATATTTTTAGGACAAGGTATGTTTCCACCCTTTAGAATCCCATAGTAGGCTTTCTCATAGTCTTAATGATGTCAGGCTTCATTTGTCCTAATATTAGAATATTACCTGTTCCCCTCAACTATGAGCCCCGTTCACAGTTGAGAATGTGTTAGACATATCTAGGGAAGGACAAATCACCTTCTATATCATCCAGTACATGTTCTGAGTGGAGACCTTCCTTTTTCTAAAGGTTTTAACTGAGAAGTCACCTCTATAGCCCATGTTTCTAAAGGACTGGTTTACAACAGACTTGGGGAAGGACAAATCACCTTCTATATCATCCAGCCTGAGATGAGTGTTTATGGATGCTGGACCGATGAAGATTGTCCTCCCGTGCACTATGGCAGGCATGCCTACTCCTCATCCATGATGACCTCTTGGAAGGTGCTCCAGAATTCCAATAGCTAATCCTCATAGAGTGGAGGATTTATGGTGAGGGAGGTGAAGTAGTTTGACAGAGTAAAAAAGCGACAAACCTCTGAGAAACCTGGATCTTTCTTATAGTTCAATAGAGCAACTTGATTATGTTGCCTATGAAGGTGCATTAAGAAATATGGTTGGTTTCTTCATTCCAAGTTGGCCATTTTGAGGTAGTTTTAAGGAGAAGTAAGATAAGAACAAAGGGGGTATGTTGGTGAATTTAGGTTAGATAATTTGCAAATGAAGAAGATAGTGAAAGAGGGGGAACCGTTTGGTGTATATATATGAAGTGAATTTGAGACAAAGTTAATGCATAGGATAAACTTTGAAATATGAATGTTGGCCCCATCGCTAAAAAAGGTGCCCAAAAAGGTAGTTTTCTTGGAAGTCGAAAATCTTACCAATGTATATTGTCTTTCAGAAGTTTTATAAAAACCTCTGAAGCCAATTTTGACTTCGAAAGATATTCCTGAGTTTTATGGATATTTGCTTCGGAAGAAAAATACTTAAGAGTATATTTCTCTTCTGAGACATACTTGGTTTCATAAGAGATTAAAACTTGAAAGGTTTATTCTTAAGGAAATAAATCTTCCGAGAGTTAATTGCTTTTGAAGAGAATTTTCCTTTAAATTCATATAAGTATTTAGAAGCATATTTTTGCTTCGGAAGATATATCGAAATTTCTTCCGAAGGTAAATTCCTTATAAGTAGTTATCTGATCTCAAGACTTCATATTTTTCCAAAGACAATATTAATGTCTTCTGAAAGAAAATATGTACAAAATTTCTAGAATTCTAAGGAATATCATTTTGAAAAAGTGTCTTCCAAAGTGAACTGTGCTTATGTAGGTGATAGTTTAGACAACTTAAGACACACATGTGTTAGAAATAGTCTTGAACTAAGTTTTAAGAAAGTCTACTCAAAGTTAATCATCCCAATAGCTGATACAAAATATTTAAATCTCTTTTCATCAAAAGTCTTTGTCAACAGATCATCATATTGTTCATTTGTGTTAACTTTGACTAGTTTTATTAATCCCTTTTCAAAGTTACCTCTAATTAGATGATACATGATGTTGATGTGTTTTGTCCTTGAGTGCTACATATGATTCTCTGTAATAAAGATAGCAATGTTTTTGTCTATTTGGATTAAAGTGTCCTTGAAGTTGAATCCATAGTCTAACATCTAATTCTAACTCCAAAGCACTTGAGCATAACAGCTAGCAACAGTAATGTATTTAGCTTCAGTAGTTGATACAGATACACAGGATTGTTTGTTGTATTGCCATGAGACTATCCTTCCACTGAGAAATTGACAACCCCCAGATGTAGACTTTGCATTTATGTTGCATCCACCAAAGTCACTATCTGTATAAGCATACAGATTGAAGTAAGAATTCTTTAGATTCTGATGGCCTAGCTTTGGAGGAGCTTTAAGATATCTAAGAATCCTTTTAACAGCAACCAGGTGTGACATCTTAGGGTTGGTTTGATATCTTGTAGATGCATGTAACAAACATGATATCAGGCCTGCTGGATATGAGGTACATAAGAGACCCAATCAAAGTCTTGTGAAGATATTCATTTACAAACTCCCACTAAAGATTAGGCCCAAGGTAGTGGTTTCTATCTATGGTGTCTTTACAACCTTACATTCAGTCATGTTGAATCTGGTAGGTACATCTTTGTACATACTTTGACTGACTTATGAAGATACCATTGTCAACTTGCTTCACTTGAACTCCTAGAAAGAAATTGAGTTCCCCCATGGCACTCATTTCAAATCTATTCTTCATCATCCTCTCAAAGTCTTTGTAGATATTTGGATTAGTTGACCCATAGATAATGTCATCTACATACACTTGAACCAGCATTAAATCATTCCTTATTCCTTTGATGAAGAGAGTCCCATCTATAGTACCACTCTTGTAGCCATGCTGACACAAATACAGAGATAGTGTCTCATACCATTTTCTTGGAGCTTGGTGCAACCCATAGAGAGCCTTATCAAGCTTGTAGACATAATCAGGATGATCTGGGTCTATAAAGCCAGGTGGTTGTTTGACATACACCTCTTCATCAATCACCCCATATAAGAAAGCACACTTGACATCAACTTAGTAGACCTTGATATCCTTGGATGCAGCAAACACCAAGAATATCCTAACTTCTTCAAGTCTTGCCATAGGAGTAAAAACATCTATGTAACCAATTCCCTCTTCTTGTGTGTATCCTTGAACAACTAGTTTGGCCTTGTTCTTGATGACAAGTCCTCTATCATCCTTCTTGTTTCTAAAAACCCACTTGGTTCCTATGGTAGTTTTCCCTTGAGGAAGAGGACATAGGTTCCAAACCTTTTATCATTTCAATTGAATCCGCTCCTCTTGCATTGCTTCTACCCAACTTCCATCCTTTAAAGCATCATCAACCTTCTTTGGCTCTATCTGGGATAAGAAACAAGAGTATACACAAACATTTTTGTCATGCGTTTGTCCTCTTGTTCTCACCCCTATGTCAACATCTCCAATGATGTTTGTGGTGGGGTGTGACTTGTGGATCCTGAGTTGTGGATCTTAGCAAGTTGATTGGACAGATCTAAAGTTTAGATATGGTAGTGAAGTGTTACCCACCACATCAGCACACTTATCAAGAGAAGCTTGATCCAATGAGTGTGTGACATCGTTGATGTTGTCTTCCATGGGGTGGTTATCAGCATCAAGAAATTTTTGATCATTTTCACCACCATCGTTTCCTCTAATATTTGAAGCTCCTTCATTGGATTTTTGTGCCAGTGAGTTTGTAGGCACCGTAGATGTATCAGCTGGATTTGTCGTAGTTGTGGTGATAGGAACTCCCTTTGCAGGGTTAGTTACCATTAGAGATGAAGTAGTATTCTTGCTTGGTCTTCTCAGCTTAAATCTTAGGTCAGGATCTCCTATTGATACCTGTAGATACTAAAACATTCTCATAAGATTTATTAAAACTGTTGGTAACTAAATCAAGATCAAATAGCCAATCAGGACCAGAAGCTTTCACACTAGGAGTGTGCTCATTGAAGGTCACATTGGATAATTATTCAAATACTATAGTTCTTAGATTGTATGCTCTATAAGCCTTAGCTTGGGAAGGGTATCCAATAAATTGTCCACCATCTAATTTCTCAGCAAATTTGGCTATTTGATCTTTGGTTTTCAAGATGGTGCAAGGACATGCAAATGATCTGAGGAAACCAATAAAAGGTCTCCTTTTATGCCATAACTCATAAGAAGTCTTACCATGAGTCTTATCTATTAAAACTCTATTTTTAACATAGCAAGCAGTGTTGACTGCCTCTACCCAGAAGGTGATGGGCAGTTTAGAGTCAGACAACATGGTTCTTCCAACTTTAGTAAGTGTCCAGTTTCTCCTCTCAACAACATCGTTTTGCTGAGGAGTCTTGGGAGAACTAAATTGTCTTGTAATACCCTTTTCATCACAAAATTTGTCAAGGATTTGGTTCTTGAATTTAGTTCATTCTTCATATCTTATAGTCTTGACCTTGTGATCATATTGATTCTTAATTTTAATATTGAAGATTTTCAAGGCCCTAGGAGTCTCATCTTTAGTTCTAAGGAAGAAGACCCAAGTAAATATTGTGAAGTCATCTGTGATCACTAAACAGTACGAGGTCCTTCCTAGACTTATTACACTGGTGGTGCCAAAGAGATCCATGTGTAATAAGTGTAGGGAGTAGTGATTGAGTTCTTTTCCTTTGGTTTGTGAGACACCTTGCGTTGTTTCCCCTTCAGGCATGCAACACAGTGGTTATCACTTGTAAACTCTTTCTTTGGCATTCTAGTTACCAAGTCATTCTTAATTAATTTAGTCATGTTCTTAAAGTTTACATGGCACATTCTTTTATGCCAAAGGAAAGACTTATCACTATTTGCTTTAGATAAAAAGCAAGAAACTTCTCCTGAGGGAGATGTTTCTTGCAAATCCATCTTGTAGATGTTCCCTTTGTTTAGGGCTCTTAGCAGGATATGCTCTTGAGGAATGACCACCTTAGGCTTGAGAACAATGCACTCATCCTAGTGAAGAGCATGTTGTGTCTCTGATAACAAAATTGGGATGCACTCAGTAAATTGCACCCAAGCTCCTTAACAAAGTTTACCTTTTCAATGCTGAGCTTACCATTTATGACCCTGCCCCTTCCTATAATGTAACCTCCTGTATCTCCTACAAAAGCAACTGGCCCTCCATCAATTTTCTCAAAAATTTGAAGCAAAGAGTCATTGCCTATCATGAGCCTGGAACAACCACTATCAATGATTCATACATTCTTCTTAGTCTTTAGTTGTTGCTGCATAAAAGGAGAAAGTTAGTTACATTTAGAAACCCAAGCCTTGTTGGACTCAACAAAGTGCATTAAAAATTAATGAAAGAAAGTAAATTTTCAACATACAATTCATACATTATCAAAACATGTGTTTCAACACACAATTCATACATTAGAAACACATTAACATCATTAACATTCATAATAATCCCTAACATCTATGTAAATTTTCTTTTTTAGATTTGTAGATAAAGAAATTTTTGCCTAAGTCATTCACAGCAGTTGCGTCACTCCACAGCGGATGAACAAGTCATCACAGCGGATGAACAAGTTCCACAGCTGATGAACTATTCCCACAGTGGATGAACAAGTCATCACAACAGATGATCAAGTTCCACGGCGGATGAACTATTCGCACAGCGGATGAGCAAGTCATCACAACGGATGAACAAGTTCTCACAGCGGATGAACAAACTTTTCTCACAGCGGATGAAGAACCTCCACAGCGGATGACTAATTCCACAGCGGATGACTTAGATACTTAGGATTATGTTTATGTAATTTTATTTACATAAGGGTACATTAGTAATTGTATATAGCTTTTGTGTATAGGCTATAAATAGCACTCTACCCTAATCCTTTGTAAGCTTTTGAAGGAATTATCAATCAAACAAGCATTTTCAATTTCTCATGCATTCTAACATACACAACACACACACACACATACACTGAAATCATACACATTAATCATGGGTTTCTGTACCATGTTTAGTGTTTGTTGATTTGTGAGAGATTTGCAAAGATCCTTGGAGAAATCAACAGATTCATATTGAATATTGTTCTTTCAAAGTTCATGATCAATATGCTTGACTAAGTTGATTTTCATCAGGTGGTATCAGAGCCTTGGCTCAATCAAACACTGATTTTGATCCTCTCAATCATCAAACATGATTTCAGTGGTTCATTAGCTTCATATCACACATTTTTTAGCTTGAAATCATCTCACATTCTTCTGCTACATCATTCATTCAACAATGTTCGAAAAACACGATTTAATGATCTGTTTTTGCTCATTTCGAAGAAGAATATGTGTTTTTATTGCTCTCAAGCTCACAAAATCATTCAAAAGCATACATTCACTGTTTTTGAAACAAAAAACATCACAAAGTCATAGAAATCACATCAGTTTCTAAGAATTTTTTATACAACAACACACGGGTATTGTTCTATCACTTTTCGTCAAACAACAAACCGATTGTTGTTTTCGTAAAAATCATTTCAGCCGTCAACAAACCCTAGAAAAACCCTAGTTTTTACTCAATCACTCACCTTCATAGTCTTTGTTGATTGTGTTGTTTCATCAGAAAATTCGAAGAAGGACAATATTCTTCTTTTGAATTTGGTTACTTTTTGATCCAAAAAGTAAATTGTCTAAAAGTAAACTTTTGTTTTTAGGGTTTTGACTTTCGGGACAAGGGTTTTGACCAATTTTGTTACGGTGTGACATTATTAAATAGAATATTCTTGTTGATACCGAGGCAGAAACAACGTCGTACCATTAAATTGATTAAAATTAATTAATTACCTTTATTCGGTAATTCAATTAAAATCAACTTTATTAACAAACAATCCTAGTGACGTTAGGATAAATCAAATTTAGCATCAAGCTAAATATTTTAACAAATTCTAACTTAAACCGTTAAGTTAACAATTTGAACAAACATGTCTGACGAACTGTCCGGAATAAACAGTGGTCTCAAACCACAGAGACTGAAAAACAAAGCTGACTTTAAACAATGGAAAATCATGTTTAGAAACTGGATCATCTTTCAAGACCTAGATTTATGGACCTCCATAATAGAAGGAACATACATTCCTGTGAACTTGGGTCCAGACTACAACACAAAAACTAGTAAGTTTAAAGAACGTAGCTGGTGATGAACTGAAGAAGGTGAAAACAGACATGAAAGCATACAATATTCTGGGAATGACATTGCCATTTGAAATCTTAACACGGGTTGAGAATTTCAAAACAACAAATGAACTATGGAAAGTTCTTCACACAATGTGTGAAGGAAGTCATGAAATAAGGGAAATCAAGAAAGAAAAACTGAGGACCCAGTATGAAACTTTCCATCATGTTCAGGGAGAATCTATTCCCTAACAACTTCACAGATTTGTTCAACTGGTAAATGAGATGATTGTTTATGGTCTCAAATACGAATCTGTTGAAATAAACAAAAAGATGTTGCATACATTGCCTAAGAGTTAGACTCAGTCAGTGTCACTAATGAAAGCAACATTGGATATGGGAGCATTATCATTGGATTCTCTAGTTGCTAAAGTGGAGGCACTAGAACTAGATGAAAAATCCAGAAATAACAACACTATCAGACATGTAGAAGCATACAAGTTCAAAGAACTACAACATACAGACAATGCTTTTCTGACAAGCACTGGTGAAGATGAAGATGAAGAATTCCTAGATACTAGTGAGACATCATTCTTTTCTACACCAGAGTCATCCAACAACAAACAAAAGTATAAGAAGACTGGTGTTCATGCTTCTCATGGAACAACTCCTCAAAGCAAAAATAATCAACATCATCATGCTTCAAGTTCAAGCAAACAACAACAGACAAGGCCACAAAACATACACAAGTTTGATAAACCATTGGATGCTCTCACTATCATTCTTCAAAGTGAAGAGCAGAAGGTAGCTTATGCAGCCTTTTCAACAAGTTTTGAGGCTTATCTGGGTGCCAACCTCACACCATCTCAAATCATTCAACAAGATTTGGATGAACTACCTCCTGACATGGTTGAAGAAATGGATCTCCAGTGGTCTATGGCTATGATTGCATATAGATCAAAGAGATTTCTACAAAGGAATAAAGGATTAAGCATGGATAAGAAAACTAATATTGGTCTTGACAAACCAAGGTGAGATGTTACAATTGTCAACTGTATGGCCACTTTTCAAGAGAATGCCAACAACCTAGAGTTGACAGACACAACAATCAAGCACAAGCTTCAAGTAGCTATCAAACAAACAGACATATCCCACCACCAATCAGTATCCCTGCTGCACCAACTCCACCTCAAATCACATAATAAAGTCCAAGTCAACAACCCAAATCATCTGCCATGATCATTAAGAAGGATGGTGAATGTGACTGGAGCATGTACGAAGCTGAAATTCAATCTCCAGATCATGCCCTCATGGCAGACATTAAAGACAAAATTTCAAAAATCTTGAAATAGGTAAAGGAGAATCTATGCACACAAGCATGCATAGATGAAGTCAATAGATACAGAGACATGCAGATAAACTTTCAAAGAAGGTAATTAAAACAAAAATTTTAAATGAAAGTCTTAAATCAGAACAAAAACAATATGGCATCAAAATACTTTCATTACAAAATGATTCGGAAAATTAATGTCTGAATAATTAACACTTGCAGCTCAAGTTGAGCAACTTTCTGTATCATTGACTGAATCTAAAACAGTACAAGCTAAAACTGAAGTGAAACTTAAGAAGTTCTAGGTAAGCAATAAGAAGTTTGAAGAACTTCTAGCTCAATAAAGGGGTTTTAAAGACCATTCAGGTTTAGGATATAACAAAGTTAATCCACCACATAATGATAATTATATTCCTTTGCCTGATTCAATGACAAACAAACAGGGTGAGTCACTTGACCCACATGATAGAACAGATGATTCAAAACCATCATCATTAATATCATCAAAGTCATCATTAAATGATAGAACACCTTTGAATTTGATGAACAGACTTCTGATGAAGATGATGTTGACTTATAGGATAATGAATCCATTCAACCAATTACTAAAACTAACAAAGTTTCAAGTGTGGTTGAAGTTCCAACAAAACAAACAAAGCAGACTCCAGGATTTGACATCAGCTCTCATGGAAAGAATATTGAATCTTCTAATGCTTTTGTTAAACAAACAAACATAAGAAAAGGCAAAGCTCAAACATATGTGACTTTTGATATTCCACTTAAGTCAAATTTGAAAACAAAAGTTGTTAACAAACAAGAAAAATACTAATTTACCATACTGTGAATGGTGTGATCAACACACTCACAACACTGAAAAATGCAAATATGGTAAATATTGCAAGTATTGTCATATGAACAATCACAGTACTGAAACTTGTCATTTTCATAACTATTGTTCTATCTGTAAAAGGACAATCACAGTACTGATAATTGTTTTTTAATAAGAAAAACAAAAAACAAAACACACAGTCTAAAGTTGTAAAACCTAATGAGAAACAAACAATTGCCCCTAAAAGGAACAAGGTGGGAGTACCAAGACAAACTCCTCATCAAAAGGTTGTTCTAAACAATGACAAAACATTTTATGACACCTTTAAACAAACTCCAAGGAGACATATGTCTCAAATCAGACAATCATCAGACACTAGGTCTAGTAGGAGAAGAGCTTAAATTACTTCTCCTGACAGAGCTAAAATCAATCAAAGGAAATCTAGTGTACCTAGAATTCCTAAACCACTAAAAAATGCAATCTTAGAAGAAATTTGCATCGTGGGAAAAGACGGAAAACCCAAGACCATCATGGCTTGCGTTGCACCATCTAACTGATTTCTTGTGTTTTCTCAGGGACATCAAAAAAGGCCTGACAACATCTGGTATGTTGACAGTGGATGCTCCTGACATATGACAGGAAATTGTTCCCTCCTTTGGGATTTTAAGAGAAAACATGGAGGAAATGTAGCCTTTGGAGGAGATAAGACAGGTGGAAAGATAACTGGTGAAGGAACAGTATCAAATGGATTGATCAGCTTTGAAAATGTCAACTACTGCTCCAACCCACAATTTAACCTTCTAAGTGTGTCACAAATCTGTGATAAGGGATACACCACCTTATTTGACTCCAACAACTGCTACATCCTCAAGACAAGTTTTCAAATACCAGAAGATTGTATCCTTTTGAAAACTCCA
>BJCO01815692.1:0-25152 GCA_018326465.1 Flaveria floridana
GCGTCTATGCATGCGAATTGTTGCCTTTAAACTTGATTATTATATATATGAAAATCGTATGAACTCACCAACATTATTTGTTGATCAAAATATTATTTTACATGTTTTCAGGAGACGTTTGATGCTATCACGGAAAATGGATCTAGGGATTTACTACCTTAGATACAAACTATAAATTTAGTTGTCGAAATTTGCATTTTTGTTGTATCTTGAATTTGAACAATTTGTACTTGTATTCTTAGTTTAAAGAAATCGACTTAATTTATATTACAATATAGTGCCATGAAATCTTTGAACAATCCTACACGTCACGTCCGGTGATTCCGCCACCGGATGGGTTGTGACAATAAGGGAGCTTGGCGTCTGGCCGGAGGATTATGCTTCAGATGTGGTAGTGGAGGACACATGATTAGGGATTGCCCATAGTGTGACCCTCGTACTGATGTTGGAGGGAATCAGTCTAAACCTACAGCCGGAGGACGAGTTTTTGCACTCACTGCAAATGAAGCAGCAAATGCACCAGGTATAATTCTGACCCCCTTTTGTTAGGAAAGTATTATATATATGTCTTATCTGATATTGATAGTTAACGCCCCAGGTATGGTCTCCGGTACCCTTTGCATAGGAAAGCGAGATATTTATGTCTTATTTGATACGAGTGCTACACATTCAGTCGTATCTCTTTTGTTTGCTAAGTATTTGATGACTGCACCGATTGCTTTAGAGCACACCTTGGCTATTACTACTCCATAGATTCGACTATCATCTCGCATGTTTATAGAGATTGTCCGATCAGAATCGAGTCTATTGTTCGTGAAGCTGATTTGTTTCCTATGCAAATTAGTGACTTTGATGTCATTCTTGGTATAGACTGGTTATCTCGACATCAAATTACTATTGAATGCCAGACTCGTCGTATTCTATTTGGAAATCCTCGATGCCCTGAACTTGTCTATCAAGGGACTCAGCCTTGAAAATCATTAAAAATCACCTCTGCACTTAAGGCTCAAAAGTTCTTATTACATGGTTGTGTGGGATCCTTAGCTTCAGTGAAAGCAACATCTTCTGATGAGCCGAACATATCTGATTATCCTATTGTATATGACTTTCCTGAAGTGTTTCCTAAGGAGCTACCCGGACTTCCACCAGATCGCGAGGTAGAGTTCACTATTGATCTTATTCCCGGTGTCGAGCCAATTTCTAAGGCACCGTATCGTATGGAACCTATGGAGCTTAAGGAGTTAAAGGAGCAATTACAGGAGTTACTAGAGTTGGGATTTATTAGACCAAGCGTCTCGTCTTGGGGTGCACCGGTCTTATTCGTGAAGAAGAAAGACGGTTCTATGAGACTTTGCATTGACTACAGAGAACTGAACAAGATCATTATTCGTAATCGTTACCCTCTGCCTCGTATCAATGTTTATTTGATCAACTTCAGGGCACAAAGTGTTTCTCTAAAATCGATTTGAGGTCCGGTTGCCATCAACTAAAGATCAAGGAATCTGATGTCCCTAAATCGGCTTTCCGTACTCGGTATGGTCATTATGAGTTTCTGGTTATGTCGTTCGGGTTAACTAATGCTCCAGCCATGTTCATGGACCCGATGAACTGAGTTTTTCACGAATTCCTTGATAAGTTCGTCATTGTCTTTATTGATGACATTTTAATTTATTCTAAAAGTAAGGAGGATCATGAGAATCATCTTCGTATCGTGCTCGAAACACTACGTGAAAAGAAGCTTTATGCTAAATTTTCAAAGTATGAATTTTGGCTGAGTCAGGTAGCCTTTTTGGGTCACGTCGTTTCTATAGATGGTATTATGATGGATCCGGCTAAGATTGAGGCGATCATTAAGTGGCCTAGAGCTACCTCAGCCATAGAAGTCCATAGTTTTCTTGGCCTTGCTGGTTACTATCGTAGATTCATTGAGGGTTTTTCTGTTATAGCTTTACCTCTTACGCAACTGTTGAGGAAAGGGGTTGAGTACTCTTGGAACGACGAACGAGAGAAAAGTTTTGAAGAACTCATGAAAAGATTGATATCTGCTCCAATTCTCACACTTCCATTGAGCATGGGTGGATACCAGATTTACAGCGATGCCTCTAAAAAGGGACTCGGATGTGTGCTAATGCAACATGGTAAGGTCATTGCTTATGCTTCATGGCAGTTGAAACCATATGAGGTTAATTATCCTACACATGACCTTGAATTTGCTGCTGTTATTTTCGCGTTAAAGATATGGCGTCACTATCTATACGGTGAGACTTGTGATATTATTACTAATCATAAGACCTTGAAATGTATCTTCACACAAAAGGAACTAAACATGAGACAGAGGAGATGGTTAGAGTTGTTAAAAGACTATGATGCCAACATTCAATATCATCCGGGACACAAAAAGAACTAAACATGAGACATAGGAGATGGTTAGAATTGTTAAAAGACTATAATGGCAACATTCAATATCATCCGGGAAAGGCCAATGTGGCAGCTAATGCTCTTAGTAGGAAGAGTTCAGGAATAGTAGCCTCCCTACAACTACAACCTCAGATTGTTACAGATCTTGATAGATTGGGTATTGTTCTACAGATTGGCAAGGGTGACGGGTATCTTGCTAAACTTCAGATTGAGTCAGACTTAATATCCTGGATTAAGAACACACAAAAAGACTATGGTGAACTCTGGGCAATCTTACCTAATGTAGAGAATGGGAAATAATCAAAATTCAGAGTAGATAAGCATGGAATAATTTGGTGCGGTAAGCATTTGTGTGTGCCAGATGATTCGACTCTTCAAGAATCTTTATTAGCCGAAGCACATAGTTTGTCATTCTCTATTCATCTTGGATCTACTAAGATGTATCTGGATCTTCATCAGAACTTTTGGTGGAATGTAATAAAAGAGGATGTGGCTAAGTATGTTAGCCGTTGTCTTACTTGTCAGCAGGTCAAGATTAAGCATCAGAGAGCTAGTGGTTTGCTTCGGCCACTACCTATTCCTGTATGGAAATGGGATGATATTTCCATGGATTTTGTGATAGGGTTGCCAAGAACATTCAAGAAGAATTATGCAATATGGGTTGTAGTCGACAGATTGTCAAAGTCGGCTCATTTTCTTCCAATTCAGCAAGGATTTTCGGTTAGCAAACTATCTGAAGTGTTTACACAAGAGATTATCAGACTTCATGGCACTCCGGTCACTATCACGTCTGATCGAGACCCGAGGTTCACCTCTCGCTTTTGGAATGGTTTGCAAGCCGCATGGGGTGCTAAGTTGAGGTTTAGTACGGCATTTCATCCTCAAACTGACGGTCAGTCGGAGCGTACTATTCAGACACTTGAAGACATGCTGCGAGCTTGTGCCTTGGAGTGGACTGGGAACTGGGATGAGTACTTGTGTTTGGTCGAGTTTACTTACAACAATAGTTGGTCGTAAATGTAGAGCACCTATTTGTTAGGAAGAACTCGTGAAAGAATCATTGAAGGTCCCGATTTAGTTCAGATTATGAATGAGAAAGTTGCTATTGCTAGAGAAAAGTTAAAGAAAGCTCAAAGTAGATAGAAAAGTTATACAGATCGACACCGTCGACCTTTGGAATTTAAGGTTGGTGATAAAGTATTTTTAAGAGTTTCACCTTATAGAGACGTACGTCGTTTTGGCATCAAAGGAAAGCTCAACCCTAGATTCAACGGGCTATTTGAGATTTTAGAAAGAGTTGGTGAAGTCTCCTACCGTTTGGCTTTACCGCCTCAGCTGTCACATGTGCATGGCGTATTTCATGTATCTCTTTTAAGGGGGTACAATTACAATCCTCTTCACGTGGTAAACTATCTGCTTCATCTTATTCGTGAAAATTTATCACTTGAGTAAGAACCAGAAGCTATTCTCGATCGACAAGAGCGCATTATGCGGAGAAAGACTATCCCTTTTGTTAAGATATTATGGAAGAACCATTCTGAACACGAAGCTACATGGGAGATGGAGGATGTGATCCGTTCTCAATATTCGTATCTTTTTGCCTCTTAGTTATTTGTATTTGATATGTTTTGACTATCAGTTATCTGTTTCTCGATTGTTAGATTGGTCATCTGTTACATGATTTGTCTAGAGGTCAGTTCATTTCAAAATTTGAATGATTATGAGTTACTCGGTTCACTTGTTGATTTTCATTACTCCATGTACGTTATCATAAATACATTTGATTATCCGTAGCTAATAATTTCGAGGTCAAAATTTTTTAAGGGGGTAGAATTATAACATCTGAAAATAAAATACATATATCATTCCAATTTTAACAACAACAAAATGTTTATAAAATAATACATTAATATTCAGAGGAGATAAAAACATAATTTAGTTAAATAAAATAATAACAATCATAATGATAAATATAAAAATAAAATATATTAACAACAATAACCAAAGAAAAATAATAATAAATGAACGTGACGCACATTGGGTGTTGACAAAATCAACCCAATTGAGTTTGTTCCAAAACTATTGCTCCTGCCTTCCGCAATAAGTCCATGAAAAAAAAGGATTTAATCATTATCTCCTACAACGACCTTGCGAGGAGTATGGAGGTAGATCGCTTGCTCTTAACTTTTTGCTAACTGATATATATCCCTTAATACCTCTGATTTCCTCACACTGCCTTAGTTCAATTCTTTTATGACATTTTCAAGTCGTTACCATCTGTTGAGATCACCGTGAACCACCATCGCACCAAGCCACCACTGGTCGCCGCCGCTAAGCGATAATACTCCATCTAAATCATCTCGGTTGTTGGTTAGAGTCCACCTTTGCATCATCTTTGCAACACGGAGCCACAGTACAGTTTGCTTAAAGCTTCGGAGATCGTTTCCATACGCAAACAGCCCGCCACTGAGCAAACTTTGCCGACGTGTCCCCGATTGCCACCGACGAGGACTGTGAAGCCACAATTGCGAATTATATGCGTTAGAATCTTCCTATTTCACTCTGATTCGCGCCAACAGGTAATGTGTCGTTCCTCCTTTTTAAATCATGATCTGTAGTGTTTTTTTTAAAGTTGGTTGTTTTCTTTTCCGACAACATATGCAGCCACCGTCATTCGTTTATTGTCATCGTTGCTGCCTCACCTTTGCTCGTTATAAATCACTAATTTCGGGACCGTATCACTTGGCGAGTGAGGTAACAAGTCTGATTACTTAATGTTGCTCATGAGTTTCGTAAATAAAATTATGTGGTCTTGATATTGTTCCTGCAACTTGCATAATTTGAATCCTTGAAACATACTAATAATTCGATACAAGCATGAATTTCTTGTCTATCGTCTATTGGTTCCGGTTCCGGTTGTCGACATGAATTACAAGTAGTATGAAAATTTAAAAGATTAGAAATTTGATAATTAAAATCCAAATAAATTGATGAAACGTGTTAATGATTATCTTGCCTCCGATGGTTCGTTTGACATCCGCATATCTGCTTATGCCTTGGCACCATGCATATATTAATTGATTATATTTATTTAGTCATTAAAATAAAATAAACACAATTAATGGTCAAATGAACAAGTGGAAGAAATAAATAAATATATATGCATACAAATAAGAAGAAATCAAACAGGAGACATTAACATGCATTAATATGTTTATATAGCTCAAGATATAATTAAGTTTATGGTTGGAATTTTTTTCTTGTTTTCATAAAAGTTTATGCTTACCGGTGTTTATATTAAATAACGCAAGATAAGAACTAATACTTTCAAAGATCTTTGTTGCCGGAACAATTTTCAGTTAACTAATAAGACGACGTAATTATAAGTTTCATAAATCTCATTCAAGACGATTAAAATGCAGATTTTCAAACGAGTTAAGTACATCACGAATTGGATTGATTTGTTTTGCTAGATAAGGTACGGATTCTTGGTTCTTTATATCTTAGTATAAATAATATTTTTCGTTACTTTGTAGTACGGATTTTGATACCTTGTTTCCGTTAATATGACTCGTTTAGCCTTTATTAGTCGTATAACATTATTTATCTAGTTCTGCTCTGACTCGTTCGACTTATTAGTTTTGTTTATTGAGACTTGTAGGATGCAATATATATTTTATAAATATGTGCTCATTATTGTATGTTCCCATAAATATTCTATTGAAACGTTATATAATGGTAGCTATACTACCATTTGATTTAACACTCTGTTACCCGAGCTTGTCTGATATGTTATTGTGGTGTCAATGACATGACACTTTTCGTGAGGGTGTTTATAAATAGTTCACAGCGTCTCCATTAACACGTTAGTACTTAAGTAATACTTTGGCCACATTTATTTGGGAGGCGGATGAATCGATCCTAGTTTAGTTCAGATCAGTTTAGTTCCGGGGGATGGAATCATGTGTGTACGCCTCACACATCATCTCATTTGTGCATAGTCTAGCTAGCTATGTACTTATCAGTTTAGTTTCGGCTCTGGGTACTTCTTATATTACACGACTTGTTTTATTTGTATATACTCGTCGTGTAGACCAGTTCAGTTTCAGTATTACATGTTCAGTTCAGCATCAATATCATATGTTTAGAATCAAATTCCATTTTTAATATCATATGATCAGTTCAATATCAGATATCAGTATTTTATGCTTCGAATCACTACTATTGTTCTTTCCGTCACTGAGCAACTTTTGGCTCAGCCATATTTTCTTTTGTGGTGTTTTCTTATTTTATTGTAGGTAATCAGGGTAATCCGGGAAATCAGTGAAGAGTGGATTGAAGACCAAGATTATCTTTTACTTTAATTGATGTATTGAACATCGTAATTAGTTTCTTTCGGATTATTTGGTTTGTATGAATTTATTTCTTCTAACCGTCTATTTAATATCATGGTTTTAGTTTTTGATTTGATATCTGTAATAGTGACACGTCAGCCTTTTCGGGGTTGGGGTGTTACAGAATTCCTTCAAATTGGAGAGGAGTTACGAAAAATTCTCTAACTGATTTCTACAGTTTTTGTTGATGAATTATTTGTAGAAAGAAGAAATATTGAGTATGATTTAATTTTCAAAAAAAGACGTGCTCTAATTTAGGGTTAAATTTTCAAATTTTTCTTTAACTATCTCTTGTATCAGAAGTTGACTTTTCCTCGACTAACACTAACAACAGATACATATTTAGGCGGGAATTGAAAAATTAGAGGTTTAAGAGAATGATACGTGCCACTAAAGTTATTATTTTATTAATAAACTAGTATAGTATCCCGTGTAATACACGAATTTGATTAAATAATATATGAAACAATTTGTAATAAAAATTTAATAATTATAAATGATATTTGTAAATAGGATATAATAGAGTTAGAAATAAATAAGTAGTTCAAGTAAAAACAACAATGATATCATTTTAATATTTCATTTTATAAGATTGTGTTTTTTAATTGTTTTCTTAAATATTCTGGTTTTTTTTAATTTTATTTTTAAAAAATAATTATCTTATGAAACTTAAAAAAATGGTATTAAAATACTTCGAATTTAAAAAAAGATTTTGTGTCATATTTTTAAAGTGTACTTTTCATTATGATATCAAGTTTTTAAAATTTTACAATATCTATTTTTTAATTTAAAAATATTTTAAATAATATAATTTATTTACTATATATACTATTATCATTTCTAGGAGAGAGAGACGAGAAAATGAAGATTAGAATACTTAATATGTTGACATGTGACATCTCAAAAACTTTTTTTTATTATAGGTAATAGATATAGATTAATTTTTATGCTACTTTTAATCCGGTTCCACTAGTTTGACTCATGTGCTGTTTGTTTTTTCTGTAAGAAAACATCTGCAGTCTGCGGACCACATCTGTAGACATCTGCAGCAGAAGAGGTGGATCAAACGTCTGCAGTCTGCAACAAAAATACTGTTTGTTTTTTTAAACTTTGTAGACTGCTAAAATAACTGTACAAATATAATAGAGGGTCTTTGATCCAATTTTCTCATTCATATTTACCTTTCGATTCCCATTGACAATCCAAAAAAAAAAGAAAAACGAACTATGTCATCAAATACCGTACCCAATTCATATACAAATTTCTTTTCATATGATGTTTTGTAAAGTACAACAAAAATTAAAGTTTTCAATTCCTATTGACAATCCAAAAATTACATATCAATGTGCAATCTCAAAAATTGAAATTTTCAATTCTATCGAAACCAAACTATATAATAATAATAATAAATGTCATCTTCCCCCAATTTCAATCCAACAACAACATAAACAACATCAATCTCATCAATTCAACATGAATAGCAAAAGCGTGCCTTCACGGTGGTACAAAGGAGGGCTGCAACGGCGGGAGGGTCGGCGGCGCAGGCGGCAGCGGCCGCGCAGCAGGTCTGGTGGGGGAGGTGGGGCGACGGTGATAAGAGGGAAGATGGGGAGAGCTTCAAAGTTGAGAAGAGGTTATGGAGATGAGATGCAGTGGAGAAGGGGAAAGGGGAAAAAGGGAGTCTGAATAATATTGAGAAGAGGTTAGAAGTGATGGTTGCATGTCTTCTCCACGCAGACGTCAGGAAAAACTTTTTTAATGAGGTCTTTCGAAAAACAAACAATCTGTAGAGCCCAACGTCTACGCGTGGTCTCCGCGACACATACAAAAAAAATAAAAAAATACTTTTAAAAAAAAACAAACACCCCCTTATTAACTCAGCCAATTTATTTGCTGATCTAGTTTTAAAAAAAATGTTAAAAACCACTAAAACAAGGACCCAAGCTCTGTATACATGCCACCTATGTTATTATTGACGGTTAGGATTGTGACCCACATCGTAATATCATGGACCTTACAGCATGCTAACTTAACCCCAATTTCATCGAATAACCTTCAGAACAACCCTTTGATGACTACCTTGATCAATTTCTCTATTTGTTGTGACGTCGTTGTTCTTCATCAGTTCGCATCAAATCCAAATCAAATATCTGGTCTACAATCGCATTGAGATCGTATTTCTCACAACAATTCACCACTTGCACAAATCAATCAATCATTCAATTGGAGTTCATTTTGATGGCATTAGTGCTTTCGCGTTGATCGATTGCAATGGATCATTGGCTCAAAGCTGCAGAAGGTATGTGTGATTCAGTTTATATTTGCTGTAGTTCGTTTTCTCTAGCATTTAACAGCTTAATTTGACACAAATCTGAATTAGTCTTGTGCTTGAAACGGGGCTTTTTTTGCTTATTATCCTTTCTACTCGATATAGGATGTAAAGTAGGGGACGATATGCTGTTCTAGGATGCATATTGTGCGATTGATAGATTAAGCTCCGTGGTTAGGGTGCTAAGCGTTAGGTACTTAAGCTGTATACGAGGGATCTGGAACATTGAAGGTAGAATGTGAAGCACTCATGAAGTTGATTTATGCTGTATGATAACTGGAGGTGAGAGTTGGGCACAAATATAAGGTTTTGGCATCAAGCAAAATCTCATGCATAACAACTTACTCATGCATCTCGTAAACCAAAAAACGATGATAAATGTGAAATCAACATTTAGGTTGCATCTGAAGTAAATATCATGTGTAGCTTTGCAATTGTATGTGTTTATGAGTGGAGCAACATCTAGGACCCTGGAAAGGCGCTGAATGGATTCTGTAGTCACTATCATACTAAGAATCTTAGGATATCAACTTTACCTTGAACATTGACGGATTCATTGGTTGAGGATTTTATTTTTAGAAGATGCAAGAATCAGACCCTAATGGTCTTCGAGTAACATGCGACTTGGGCCAATGATAGAAGCAGATGTGTTTATTTCCACGAGGGGAGATTGAAAACATCATCTGCTAGTTTATTGTATTTTAGTTTATCACAATCTGCTGATGTGCACCTGTGCTACTCATGAAGTCTAGTTTCTATGTCCATGTATATTGATGAAATATTTGAGCGAAAATCTTTAAGGAAAGTAAATATATTTTATATGTTAATTTTAGTGCTCTGTAGTATGGCAGGGGAAAGCTTTCATCTCATTCTGCATTATGACTTTGTTTTCCTGTCTAATGGGGCATGCCCTTCTCATCATGATTAAGGGCCAGCACACCACCTATAGTAAAATTAATTCTCGACTTATGTTAAATGTGTATCATGTGTCTCATTTTGCTCTTGTATGATTTGAACCAGGTTCTGAATGAAAGCTTTTGCTTCTTGATCTGTCTTTGTTACTAAGGTTTATTTTTTCTGTTGTTTCTGTTGATCGTCTTTATACTCTAAATCCTTTTAGGCTGTTTGATCTTGTTTGATAGATAAAAATCTTCATGCATGCAGTGCATGGTATATGCTGTATTGCTGTCTATTCTGCTTTCATCAAATGTATTGCATCTTGCTTTTGACATTAGGTTTTTGGTCAGCAATATGTAACTGTACATTTTATGGGTAATTAATTCTATCTACATTTTATGGGTAATTTATTCTATTATGTGTGAGCCTCACACTTATTAATTTTATTATAGTAATGTAATATGCTAGGAAAATACATGACTAGTTGTCCCATTATATGCGTTGCACAGATAACTCATGCTATGTGTTGCACAGATTTGTTTGAAGTTGTAGATCGGAGGGCAAAGCTTGTAGTTGGAGATGAGCAACCAAATTCACAGTCACCAGGTTAGCTAGTGTATCTTTGTATAATGTTTGACATTTAAAAGGTTTGTTTACATGTGCATGTATGATGTATAGATGATGATCCTCTAGGCTGTGTGCAGGGCTTTTGTTTACGAATGTGTTTATTTCTTATGCTAGCACAAAACCTGGAAATAATTGTGAAATAGGAGTTATTGGTCTCTACAAAGGATGTTACACAACTATGGTTTTGGTATTATGCAACAGTATTTCTTTGAAGGCATTATACAACTGTATTTTTGTTGAGAAATAGAATAAAAGAAAGATATTATATGAGTATATGCATTTTTTTCTAGTCTCTACTTCTGGTATCTGCATGGTGGTTGTATATTTGACTTGTTTCTTTTTTGTGATTTTTCCATTTTGCACCATTAAGCTGCCAATGGACAAGGATCTCAAGCAAAGAGTAAAAAGTTAAAAGCAAAGGTATTCTAGGTTATTCTTGTGGGGTTTATGTAAATTCATGTAAGTATTCTTATTTGCAATTGGTATGAAATTATACTGTTTGCAGCCTAAAAAGGAGGAATCTTCAAAGGAAACGTCTGCAAAGGTTGATACTGCATTAAATAAATCTAGCTCTCGTGCATCACTGTCAAAAGTTTCATCTGTTGAAGATTTACCTGCTGCCTCAACTGATAATCATGGGATTAAAATTAATGAGGAGCAACACAAAGTTGTTAGTGAAATCTCCGAATCAGATGTTCCTGTGTATAAAGAAGATTCAGCAAGTGAAAATATTAATCAGGAGGCTGTTCCACCAAGCTCCAATGGCAAGCATGCTAATGCGGATTCTTCAAAATTTGGTGAGGAGATCTTGTCCACACCAGTAACTTTTGAAGAGACTGAAGCTGAGAGAAAGCATCCCACCAATTCAGGTCAAGATGTCTTATTGAAAGATAAAGGAAGTGAGACAGTAACCAACAAAGAAGAATCTCAATCTTTAAATTCGGATACACCTTCAAAAGTTATTTCACCAGAAGTTAGCGATGTCAAGTTTGAAAGTGAGCTAGATGAAAACAAGTATCAAGAACATAAACTTGTAACTTCCTCGAAGAAAGCACAAGATCAACTTGAATCACCAAAGAACTTACAAGAAGAGCCTGGTTCCCTAAAGAAAGTCCAAGATCAGCCAAGGAAAGTACAAGATCAGTCTGGCTCCGAAAAGAAAGTCCAAGATCAGCCAAGGAAAGTACAAGATCAGTCTGGCTTCGAAAAGAAAGTCCAAGATCAGCCAAGGAAATTACAAGATCAGTCTGGCTCCGAAAAGAAAGTCCAAGATCAGCTTGATGAGGTAATATGGCACCATATTTTTTTATTCTTTGTTGGTGGAGGTGTCAATTTCGACCCATTTATTTATAGATGGGTCAATTTGGGTTGTGTTTTATCCCGAATGGATAAAATCATTAAAAAGCATTTGCTTAAAGGGAGACTGATCAAAGGGTCTAACAGGTTGAAGGCTGCCCAAAGTGTAGTTAACACATAAAACCCCCTATATTTTTTTCAAAGAGGGGGCTATTATTGAAGTAATGTAAGTTTCATAATCATAGTTGTGTCAATAATTAATTTTATACAATATATATATATATATATATATATATATATATATTTGTGACAAAAAATGTTTCGGGTCAACTCAACCCATACCAAAGATTACCCATTTTGACTCGCACCTGTTTTGATCAGTCTTTCTTTACGCCCAATTTGCCACGTCTATTATGTTGGGTGCATGGCGTAAGAGGTTTTTATGGACTTCTTTTTTGTTCCATAGGCGAAGGGGCTGCTTGAAAGTTCAAAAACTACTGGTCAGTCAAAAGAGGCTAGGTTGGCACGGGTAAGACTATAATTCTATGTCATCTTATGGTGTATATAGGATGTTGATTGTCTTCCTATATATGGTAGTGTTGTTTCTATATTGAAGTGTGTGTAATGAGGTTAGAAATTTTCCTTCTTATGGAAAAACATCAGCAAGAATCATGAAACCAAATAGTGTGAACAGAATGCTTGTGGTGCTTTCTATAGGTTTGTGCTGGGCTTTCATCACGTCTTCAAGAATACAAATCAGAAAATGCACAATTAGAGGAGCTTCTTGTAGCAGAGGTACAGTGTTAATGCATTTATGGTCCTGAATTATTTTTGAATCAAAGACATCTGATTTATTCTACTTTTACCAGAGAGAGCTAAGTAAATCATACGAGGCACGCATACAACAATTGCAAAAGGAATTGTCTTTATCAAAGGAGGAGGTGAACAGGGTGGAGTCAAGTATGTTGGAGGCCTTAGGTGCAAAGAATGCTGAAATCGAGGCACTTGCTAGTTCCATGGACACACTTAAAAAGCAAGCGGCTTTATCTGAAGGAAGTTTGGCATCATTGCAGGTTTATGCACTCCTATCAAGAATGCAAGTTTTACATCTTGCTCTTGCAGCTACCTTTTATGTTTTTGTTTCTCTGGACTTGGTTTAAGACTTTCTACTTTTCTACTTGATTATGAACCTTGTTCTTACTTCTGGGAGTCCCCCTTGATTGTTATCATAATCCACAGTCTGATCTATCGTGAATTACAAACTAAACCACTTAATTAAGAATCTGAGATTCCAAATTTTATGGATAATTTTTATTATCACTCAGAAAATACCAGCCTCATATTATGTGATTGTTGAAGTGGAGCCTGCTTTGAATTGATGCAGATTAAAAAAATGAGTTCCCTGTTGAAGGCATAAATAATTTTTAAATCTTGCTGCTACTATTTTTATAATAAATAAGTCATAGAGTTTCTCTTTGTCAGACTATCTAACAATCTCTTAATTTTCCAGCTGCATTTTCTGATATGATTTCATGCTCTCTTCATCATGCTTGCTTCTTGTTGTGCTTGATTATTTTGATATATCATAGTCAATCACCACAAAATTATACTGATGATAACCATTTCCTTTGTATCAATTATGTTCACAATCTTTTTTATATGACAATGGTTTACATTTTACCAGGCAAACATGGATACGATAATGAGGAGTAGAGAGCTAACCGAAACAAGGATGATGCAAGTAAGAACCTTGTTGAACTCATAAAGTGTTGTACTAAATGTATTATTTAAGCCTTGTGTTACTATAATAATTTCTGTGTGTGGTGTGATTCTGACATTGTTGACTATGTGATTATGTGATTATGCAGGCTTTAAAGGAGGAGCTTGCATCTGCAGAACGTAGAGCAGAAGAAGAACGTGCTGCACACAATGCTACCAAGATGGTTGGGATCAACTTCACTTTTGCTTCTTTTTATGCTCTTTTATTTTTTTTACTTTAATGATTTCATTCAGTTAACAAGTCATGTTTTCACACAATAATAGGCTGCAATGGAAAGGGAAGTAGAACTAGAACACCGAGCTCTTGATGCTTCCACAGCCTTAGCCAAGATTCAGGTATCCTGAAGATATATTTTCTTTTTTTCTTTTTCATGCCTAAGTATTAGAGGTGGCGGCATGGGCTGATTGGGTAAAACTGGTTTCGTCTGAAAATTTAATTTGTTAATAAGTATCTATGGTGGCACTTGTAATTATAAAATATACTTATTTCAGTAATTATAATTGTTTCTTGGTTTTAGGAGATCATGCGCATAAAATTACACTTTGGGGGGTTTTGGTTCTGTTCAATACCCCTTTGATCTGTTCCCTTAATAGCTATATATGTGTGTGTATTACTTTTACCCGGAAGAGATAAAAATATGCCCAAATTAACCCATTCATTAGTGAACGGGTCGAAATTTCCACCTCTATTGAGTATCTTATTTGCATAGTATGATATAATTATGTATTTTTGGTGTGTGGCTCTTGTTATATTGTCTGTGTTAAGAACAGTATTTAATGTCTTTTTGGTATTATTATATTTTCTTTTAGATGTAGGATGTTTTAATTTTGTTGAGTTCGTATCCTTTAGCTACTTTAACAGCACAATTACTTGAGTTGCTTTAATACAATTAAATGGTCTTGAATGGTGCAAAATGTCATTTGACATCCCTACTTATTTTTTCTATGCCTGTGACTAACCATTTTTTGTAACTGGTTCATGTATTAGAGAATTGCTGATGAGAGGACCGCAAAAGCAGTAGAACTTGAGCAGAAGGTGGCACTACTTGAGGTAATCAAAGAAGCCTTGAGGTTTTTCACATGAACTTAGTTCTCGTATATTTATCTAGTTCAAACATCATCTACTATCAGGTTGAATGTTCTAGTTTAACTCAAGAACTTCAAGATATGGAAGCTCGTGCTCGCCGAGGCCAGAAGAAGTCTCCAGAAGATGCCAATCAACTGATTCAGGTAAATCATTTAAAGAATTTATTTGTGAAACTTCTTATGAGTTTTGGGCTTCCACTTCCTCTTCTTGACTCATGATTGGATTTTGACTTATGAGTAGAACACGACCATGCTTCAAAATCTGCTATCACAGATTGGTTTCAACTACAAAGTTTTTAATGCAAGACTGGCTTTTTGGAGGAGTCGCCAGTTGATAAAACTTGAACTAATTATGCTTTAGTTTGTTAATCACTGCATAATTATAGTTATCAGAAGCTAATGTATCATATACGTCAGTAATTGTAATCAATCTACATGTTAACATCAAGCTCTGAGTGTGTAGACGCAAGCCTGGCAAGAAGAAGTGGAACGTGCTCGTCAAGGCCAGAGAGATGCTGAGAGAAAGTTCTCTTCTATGGAGGCAAGTTTCTTAGATTTTACTTTAACAACATGCCTTAGAGTGGTTTATTTCATCCATTTGTGTAGATATTGTTGGCTGATGTAATAATTAAGAATCTAATACCAAATTATAGTATTTGTTACTTGGTATATTCCAATATGAAGAACAAATGACTGAATGATAATTACAGGCTGAAGTTCAAAAAATGAGAGTTGAAATTGCTGCCATGAAAAGGGATGCTGAGCACTATTCACGCCAGGTATTAGTTAGTTTTTCCTTTAGAGAGTATGTTTATTATTCTCTACTTTCTTTTTCTTTTTTAAATGGGCATGTGTGATTCCCAGCTTAGGATAAAGACTTACTTTGAGCTTATATATCTTGATTCAGCTTGACTGTTGACCCTTAGTATTTTTCTACGTACTATTTATTTGTTCATGTATTATGCTTTCCTACGAAAAATGATTTTGGTGGGAATGATCCATCAATATCATATGCTCATTTTTTGAGCTGTTAGGGGGGTTGGTTCAAGTCAAATGGAACTACTAGAAGTTTTTTAACTAATGTAAGCTTCTTAGGTGAGGTTTACCTTTTGGAGCCCGTCAACATAACACCTGAGAATACAGGAATAAGTTTTAACCAAATGTTAATTGAATTAAGAATTGCAATTAATTGTATCTTCGTCGAGTTATCACTTTTGCAATTATTTGAAACTGATCAATTAATGTTAGAGGTTGTTATTTATAGTTATATGATTTCTTGATGTACTAGGGTTACTTGTCTTAGTTTCCTTTTATAGTCTAGGTTTTGTATATCAAGTGAAGCAGTAACCTCAGAAAGAAATCAAGAAATATTTACCAAAGATGATTACTAGCAGTTTCAAATATAACATGCTCAATTTGGATTTTGCCTTCTGTTTTCTAACTTATAACTATAAAATTATACATATAGAGACAATGGATTAAGTAAAGAAAAGTCGACTTTTGATTTTCCTGGCCTCCTTTTTACATTTTTTTTGGTGCTTCTGGCTCACTTATTCAGATACCAGCTTTTGCCATGTGCCGAAATGTTAAGTTGTTGGTACTATTGTGCAGGAACATATGGAGCTGGAGAAACGGTACCGGGAACTTACAGATTTGTTGGTAAGTTAACTTTTAGTTTCTCGGTTATGAATATTCTGTAAATAAATATTGACTTGGTTTGACAAAAAACATGACAATGTTCATCATCAGTATTACAAGCAAACACAGTTGGAGGCAATGACCAGCGAGAAGGCTGCAGCAGAGTTCCAATTAGAAAAGGAGATGAAGCGTATTAAAGAAGCTCAGGTGCATCCGTGCATTATTGTTTCTACATGTTGCATCTTTTATCTAAAGTTGTCAATATGGGCAGGTCAGGCGATGGTGTAACATGCTAAAATAGTTTCGGCATGTAAACACCTTGTTTTCTGTTAATTAACTTCTTTTAAATAATAAATGCTATAATCATGACCATCAAAGCATTATTATTCCCATCATAATCCAAATTTGAATACAAACGGTTTTGGAGGTATTATGTGTTAACATAGACTTTAAGTGACTTTCACCTGTTCCACCTCCTCCACTTTTACCTGTTTTTTCTACTCAACACATTTGAAATAAAAACACAACCTGAATTGCCCATTTATAAGCAAGTGGGCGATCCTGCCAGTTCTAATAAACCGATGATTGCTCATTCTCTTTGTGAGTCAGCTTAACTGTCACTTGGTTCATGTACTCGCTTATTGAATTTGAGTTGACCAGGTAGAAGTAGAAAGAAGCAGAGTTCCTCGACGTGCATCAACAACTTGGGAAGAAGACACTGACATCAAAGCACTGGAGTATGTTGCTTTCTTATTCTTTCCTTTTTTAACAAAATCAAATTATTGTCTTTTTGATTTAATAAATTGCAAGTGCTAGCTCGTATATATTGACATCATATATTTAACTAGCAGCTGATTTAGTAAATCAAGTTGTTTTACAGTAAAGAAGTACACTTAAATAAATGCGGGGAACTCTTGCAACATGTCTGGTTACTGTGAAAGCCCACCTTTTTCTAACAAGGTCATGCCTCAATGCAATATGGTTTTATCCACTATATGTATTGATGCATGATCTTAATCCAAGTGTCCTTTGGATTAATATAATCCTATTTTTTTCACTTAGAAATTAATAAAATTAAAAATGCCCACTAATATAATATATTACAGGCCTCTCCCCTTTCATCACCGCCACTTGGTCGGAGCAAGCATACAGGTAACTTAGTTTCACGCCATGCGTACCCTTTCTTTTCTTTCCTATTTTCTGTTTTTAATCATTCCATATATCATATCTGCACCACTTGCAGATTCAGAATGCTGCAAAAATTTTGGATTCTGGTGCTGTCAGGGCTATGAGGTTTCTCTGGCGATACCCTTTTGCTCGACTTTTCCTTGTCTTTTACATGGTAATAACATTATCCCTCTTTTTGTTATACTTTTTTGTTTTAAATCGCCATATAATTGGGTCCTGACAACATTCTTTTGTCATGTTGTGATGGTTTTGGAGCTAACACATAATTATATGCAGGTATTTGTGCACCTCTTTATGATGTATCTGCTGCATCGACTCCAGGTATTAACCAGTCAGGCTTTTAGGATTAAAAACTGAATAATTTGCGTGATGACTTTATTGCTTCTATTAATTTCTTAACTAATCAAAAAACACAAATCATGAGTAACTATTGCAAGAGTACGCTAACATATGAAGAAAAAACCCTTAATGGTGTAGCGTGTAACCGCGATTTACTCATAGTAGTGCTAAGAGTGCCATTCAATATTGAACCAAATTTGAGTAACTGCATATGATCTGAATATATTGCTTTAAATGTGATAACTGCCAACTGGCTACACCAAGTACAAGTGCTTATGCAGTTCCAATACCCTCTACTTAAAACTGATTCTGTATCGTACGCATCTGCCACTGCCATGTGTCACACGTTTGACTTTTAGTATTAGATTCAATTAGTTCTGGTTTCATTTTTTATCAAACCTTAACTAGTTTGGTAAGGCTTCTTGTTGCTTCTGCTGGTTTAAAACACTAAACTAGAAAATTCTGAATCTGAAAGGCTAAAACATGACTAGCACTGAATTTACAAAATCAACCATAATAATTAAATGACATACATTTTTTCTGCAATGAACAGGAGCAAGCAGACACTATGTCTTCAAGGGAAATTGCTGAATCTATGGGACTTGGGAATCATACCTTACCCTGATAAGTTTCTTTAGCATCTCAACACTGCCATTTAAATCGCATTATTTTAGTTTTTTTAAGTGCGGTATCATGCCCAGCCCCATGTAATGACTGAATTACCTATATTTTCGTCATCCTTCTTAATTTTAAAATTGAGATGTGAAAGGGTTAATGAATACAAGTGCAGGAATATGAAAAAAAAGGAAAAATAGTTTTTTTTTTCTTTTCAATTTACCAATGCCTTTGACTCTTTGACGCAAATATGAATTTTTTGATTTTTAGTTGTTGATGTAACTATAATAACTGTAATTTGTGCTAATGTAAAATGGTTTGTTCTTCAGATTTTTTGGTTGTTGATGCAACTATAATCCCTGGAACTAGCTCGTAGTCCATCTATAATTTTTATAATAATTTTTACTGGTGGATGAATTATTTATTTATTTTTAGATTTAGTTTATATGTATAATAAATTTTATAATGTTTTAGTGCTATGAAGAAATAAGGAATCTTTATAAATATTTATAAGTACCACTTCACCTGCGAGAAATGAACCCACACGAAAATCTGCATTTCTACGAGGCAGTTATTTTCATGTGGACATGGTCAAGATTTTACAGCGGGGCAAGGGGGTTTGAAGTGTGTGTTGTGGAAATTATTAAAATTATTTTAGCTAAAACGAATTACAGTTAATAGAAATACTATTAAAAATTAGCATGTACGACCTGAATGTTAATTATATGTGTGCCTCATAATAAGAACATCGATGGTAAAGTGGTATAAAAACTTGGTATATTAATTTTCTTAGCGTATAAGTTTTTAGGTGCTATTAAGAGCCAAGATCCGAAGAACACTAGTAAGCGGCCTAGTTTATCGAAGGGCTTATAATCCGATGGTTTCTAGAGGTGTATATAGAGACCTCTCATAAAAGGGTTAAGCGTTTTGAGTATCATAGCGAACACTGATGTCTATTTATGAGTAGGATTAGGTGAGGAGCAGTGTTTATTAGGGGTTAGATGTTCTTCTAAAGAAAAGTTAAATGTTTTTTTTTCCATGGTTTTATGTTGTTTTTATTATTTCAGTATTTCTGTTTTAGTTTTTGTGGTTTTAGTACCCGTGTTTCATAAAAATCACCGAAACAACCATTCCGTCCAAATCTCTAGATAATGCCCGTTACCACCAGTGGTAAAACCGGCATTTCCTTTATTAAGCTGCTATTTTCTTCTCTGGTTTTATATTATTTTTGTCATTTTAATACTTGCGATTAATCACATTCATGTTCATTCTTTCTTCTTCTTCTTCTTCAGCACGATCCTTTCTTCTTCTTCAACACCATTAATAACAATTTAGGTATAATTATTATCTCTATTTGATATTAAAACTTCCAAAAACAGTGGGACGCTGCTGGTTTTTGTTACAGGTTGTATAATTTATAGTTAGGCTTTGTAGTAAGTTGTTTTCTAGTTTGTTGGTTAGGTTTTCAATTTCTCTATTGCATAACTCGTTTTCAATACTGGTTCATACGTTTTTTGCATCGGTCTGTTTTTGTTTTTATTCTTATGTGGTTTTACCCTGCGTCCATGTATGTGGCTTCCTTTTTTTTCTTTTTTGTGCCTTTGTCATTTCCCCTTTCATTTTCATTAATAATTCATCAAAACACTTATCAAGGGTAGGAAATCGCCAATGGTGAAAGACTAAGATGATTTTCCAGGTATGATTATTAAGGTTATCTAAAATAGTCTAGAATGAAAATGTGACAACAAAAGATCCGTTAGGTATTATAAATAAAGTTTGTTTTTGTTATTAACTAGCAAGTTCACACTCGCGTGATGCCGTGGATGGAATGCATATTAATAATAAGAAACTTTATTTACACCGAAATATATTATAATAAAAATAAATTACTTACAACAATGTTAACTTTAATAAATAGCTAAAACACTGTCATCTCCAAAAACAAACACATATCGTAACATTATTAGTGAGATTGATCACGAGTATTGAAATGATAAAATTAATATAAAACCAGGCACGAAAATAGCAATTCAATAAAGGAAATGACGGTTTTACCCCTAGGGGTAACTGACATTATCTAGGGATTTAGACGGAATGACTGTTGCGGTGATTTTTTTGGAACACGGGTACTGAAACCGACAAAACTAAAACACATACTGAAATAACAAAAATAATATAAAACCAGGATCAAACAAACATTTAACTCTTTAAAGAAATAGTATAGTAATTTATATTTAAGGCATTAGATAAGGAAAAATTTTCAAAATATACCCTTAAAAGTTTATGAAATTCCCCTCTACATTCATAAAGGAACTTCAAATAAGCAGTGTCCTGTGCATCTGTCAATGCGTGTGGTACAACTTGTCCCTTTTGATTCCCTTTTTATAAGGGTTTTCTGGGTTTTTGCGTGTGGAGTTGGCGGTGGCGACCAGTCTACTCTCCCGTGTACTCGCCGATATTGTTGCCAGTGGCAACGACGTGGGCCGCCGGTCCCCCTTTTTCTCGCCGGTGCTCATCTGTTTCTGCATTTAGTACAACTTTCATATGCATCGCCTTTTGTCCGTTCCCCTTTTATGAGGGTTTTGTGGCTTTTGGTGCAACATCATATGTTCTTCTCTGTGCCGGTGGTGGTGGGATCTGCCACCGCTCGGCCTCCCCTATGCGGTCGAGGTGGAGGAGGCGGCGGTTTCCCGGTCATGTTTGGTTCCACCGGTGGTCGGACGGTGGTGATGGGCCTCGCTGTCGCTCTGCCTCCCGTCTCTGGCCGAGGTGGTGGTGCGCTCTGCCGTTTGGTCTACCGGCGGTTTGTCTTCGAGTTAGTGATGGTCTCTCTACCGGAGGGAGCTGAACGGTCGCCGGTCTTGGTTTGCTGATCTATGGTTCTCCATCATGGGTTATCACTCACAGTGGTTTTGTGATGCTTGTTGTATAACCGACTTATACATGTGGTTAGGTACGTGTTATTAATCGATGGATTGTGTGGATGATGATGAGGACCATCTCATCTGAGATTTGGATATGGCTCAATGTTCATCACTGGTTTCTTTGTTCTCTTTTTAGTTTGTTACTAATATGTTTCGAGGGCCGTGAAGAGATTCAAGAGTGATTTCAGTTGCTTAGGCGTGGCTATCACGCGCTCAATGCGCGCTAATGATAAACACTAATATTATATATACACAATTCAAACTTAAAATATCATACATGTCTGTTTTAAATGAATTTTTAGCTTAAGACCATTCTACCCTTATCAACTATTAATTTAATTTACTTTTTAACCCAAATACATTAGCAATAAAAAATATATAAATAAATAAAAGAGAGACCTCCGATTGTTTCCTTGTAGTGATTAAAAGTTTCGAGGCTCTCTCTTAAGATGCATGGATCAAGATGCTTATGGACTTATGGTGTTAGTGGCGAAATCAGCATATGATTGTTTCCTTCTTTCTTTGATGATATTAAAAGGAGATGAACTATATGAAATTAAAAAAAATAAAACAATAAATCTCTAGATACCACCGATCTTAAATTTAGTAAATATGACTGTTTTCTGAAATTGATAAATATCATATCTTGAGAAAATATTGTTGTCTTGTTGATATAAAACTAGGTTGTACCCCACACGCGCGTTGCGCGTGAAATTCTACGACATCACCGCTCAATATTGTTACCTCCATCATTATCGGTGTTAGACAAGGCACTTTCTAAAACATTTGACTTCCTAGCAAACCTTTTTGACTCCTAATTCTCTAGTGTTTGATTACTATGTTTATATGAGAGTGAGTTCAGATGAAGGTAATCTTGTTTTCACATGCTCTCCGGGTAGTCCATCGATCATTGACTGAATTTTAAAATAAAGGAAAATCACATCTCAATGTGATGCTGATGATCCTACTACTCTGCTTGAGTTGACTATTGATAAATCTAACAGTTGTACACCTGCATTAAGCAAGAAGTGTAGTTGGAAAACTATGGTTTGCATGTGTTATCCATAGTTGGAAAACTATGGTTTGCAGATGTTTTCTGTAAATAATAATAACTATAAAGATTCAGAAAATAATAATAAGGATAACAATTACTAAGAAGTTAAATAAACTAATGCCATGAAAGTGCATATATAAAACCTCAAATATGGTTTGCAATTGTATATCCAAATAGAATCAAAATTATATAGAGGTTAAAAAGATGCCTAAAAAATAAACAATTAAAGGAAACCTCTTTAAACCATTATGGGAGCAGCTTCAAGCAACAACCTTCTCCACTCTCCAATACATCACCACCATTCACCCCAAACCTTCAACAAGAATGCATGATAAGAAAAAAGATGCACGTACAATAAAAGGTTAAAAAAACATTGATCTTGATGACACAGTCCTCCACCCGTTGGTTGTCTTCGATAGAGCCCAACTCAACGAATTTATACTACGACTTCAAGCCAGATCCGAGAACTTAAAAAGCAACAAATATAACCAGGTTAAATATAATAGGCTAGATTCAACTCATTTAATCTAACCTCGTCTACTGTGAATCGAGACAAATTAAATGCATGGATTACCCGATCCAAATCCTGGGCCATTCGCCAAAGCCTCTATCACCGCCACTGTTGTAAAATGTCCTTTGTCACAGTCAACTTTCTTGGTTCTTTATCACCATATTGAGAACTGAAACTTTAATATACAACATAACAAAACATGTAACTTGATTAACATTATAAATTTAACCCTGAATTTACCTTGATATCGACTCTTGATGCAAACAACCACCATATACAACAACCCAAAGCAACTAATCGATTATGTTCTTCGTTGTTGACGTATGTGATTTCAAAGGAGACAAAATGCTTGTTTCTGTATCTTGACTATCTTCTTCTCTATCTGACTCTCTCTTTCTTTTGAGAGACAGCACGATGCCACGAAAGGTTACTTAAGCCACGTAAGCAAGTAACATGAAATATTCTCCACCGTTAGATATAAAACTGACAGCTTAGATATACCAAACCACTGTTCATTTGGTTTCTTTTTAAATATATAGAATTCCTTTTAAATATATAGAATAAAGTAATTTTAAAGTTAAAATAAGTAGATATGAATTTTTTTTTAGGTTTTGAAGGGAAAAAAGAGATAAAATATTCATTCTGGAATTGGTTTGATTAATGAAATGGATAAATATGATATTTGAACTAGTTTTTAAGAACGTATATGATATATTAATTTGAGTAAGGTATATATGATGTTTCACAAGCTTGTAGAGGTGTATGTGAAATTTCCCAATGAAAAGTAATGAATATATTGTAATGTAATCTCTGTGAGGTAGTTATCCCATGTAATCTTGTAATCAGGTAATTATGTATCACGCCGTTAAAAAAAAGGTAATTATGTATCACGATTTCATATGGATTTGTTTAGCCATTATAAAATTTTGGATTTGTAGCCAAACATGAGTGTGCCATTATTCATAATCAACTATTTTAGTTCTGATTTATCATCTTAATCTATCAACTGTTCGGATTCAGTTCAAACTTTTGTTGCTAATACAAAAAAAAAAAAATTAATTTAAGAAGATATTAGTGAAACCGATCCAACAAGTAGTTTCAGAGCCAATTAAGTATTGAAACAATCGAGCGATTTATTGATCTTTAATTTAAAGCATGCTATTTGATACTTGTATTGATAACATATCAGATCTTTATAATTACTTTGAAGATATGATGGAGAACTTCAATAATGGTTCAACCAACAAACCATTAAGATTGATGCGCGTAGATCGAGTTTTATCATGTGAAAGAGATCGAATGACGTGCTTCATCAACAAGAAAGATACGTGAACTTTAACGCAGATATATAGGACCTCATGTTTCAACTAATCAACTATATATATATATATCCGTTCTTCGATCTGATCTGATCAAAATCAGAAGGCGATGGTCGTCATCAAGCTAGGATGATGCTGCTCAATGCTCCGCGGATGATAAAAAGAAGATCGAGGGTATGATTGTCAAGGCTTTGCCCGATATTTACCAGTCTACTTTAATACAAATCTACGAAACAATTCTTAGACAACGTCACTGATCGAATATATTATTGGAATACACTCTAGATGTGCAGGCCAACCTGGGTTAAGTTGGTTGCTAGTGTAACAATATGAGATGATCATGTTAGTTGTACTTTCACATATCTTAATATTGAAATATTATCCCAAAAATTTGAAACATTCACTTTTCTGATAACTAAATTAAAGACTTGTAGGAGAGAAGACAAGAAGAAGACGTACTTAACAAGTTTATGGTATGGTATCTCCACCGGGAATTTTAGGCGCACTATAGGTAATTTGAAAAAAACCGATTCAAACCGTGACATATTGGTCAAACCGTGACATATTGAAGCCTAAAGGTCACGGTTTGGTCAAACCGTGACATATTGGGCTTCAGAAAAAATTTTGCACCTCAGGATTGGGCTAATTATTGGGAGTGGGTTTCTTGGTTTTGGTGGTGTATATGTCACGGTTTGACCAAACCGTGACATATTGGGTATAATATTTAATTTTTTTAAT
>BJCO01815694.1:0-11387 GCA_018326465.1 Flaveria floridana
AAGGATAAGGGGAGTCTAAAACTAAAGGTGCAAAATTAACTAAAAGCTGCACCTATTTAGCCTCAAAGGTTAGTTACCTGGAATCTCAGGTGACTGTCTTACAAAAAAAGGGTCAATGACCTATAACTTTAGATCACCGATCTCAAGGGAAACTTAGCTAAGAGATCACTTAAAAGGACTTAACCAGGTCCACAAGAACCTGTGGATGTGGTGGACCTAACCTCCGGCTCACTTATGCAAGAGGGTGATGCTATCAAAAAGGGGGAGAAAGTCCTAGCAATCACAGAACCTGGGAGTTGTTCTCAGAGTATGGACATAGAGGACTAACCACCCTTACTTGCAATTATCCATACTCAGTAGTCTCTTTAAGTCCATATTAATATGGACTCACTCATACAAAGTTTGTTTGAGGAGGGTATACCAAGGGCTATGTCTACCCCACCCTATGATGCTGAAATGAAATTTTAGGGTGGAGCTATGATGCTAATAGGAGAGCCTTGATACTGCATAGACTTTAGGGTCAGCAAGAGGGCTTCAATTTTCACACCCTGAAGTACTATGACAGTCTTCCTCTAGTCCACATGTCACTTGCCAATCCTTGTCAAAACATGCAAGCTGATAGAGTATCTGAGAGGATAAAAGATAGTATTGTTGAAGAGTTGTAACATAGAAAAAGACAAAGGAAAATAGGTACTGTTATTGGTCAACTGGATGTTGAGGTGGACCGGATTGAACTACTTGGTCAAACACTCAAGATGATGAGTTGAGGGTGGCAAGATTGCACTACTTGGGGACCAGGAACTACAACATTGATGAACTTATCTCTCGTTCCTTAGAGGAGCTAAATGAACTGGCTGACACTAAGTTGTTAAAGGAGAGGAAGGAGGTAGAGGATGTAGAATTGCTCCTTAATATCAAGGAAGAAAGGAGGAAGAAAAGACTATACAAATATGCTACTACCCTCTCCTTAGTTCAAAAAAGTCCTGAGACAGAGGCTGTGTCAACTGAGCAACAACCTTAGGTAGACACGGAAGGAGATAGACAAAACATGATTAGCTACCTGAGTGCCACAGGCCTTTATTAGGCATCTCCACTTCTTCCTTTATCCTATGAATACATAGAATTTGAGTACCTTAAGCATCTTGAGCAACAAGTGATAAAAGAACAAAAGGTTGCTAAGAGGAAGATGAGGGAAGAAGCTGCAAAGTCAAGAGCCATCATCCAAAAGAGCCAAAAAAGTCTACTGATAGGTAGAGGATGATGAGCTTCTTGAAGCTGTATGGATTCTCCGAAAGGAGGCCAGTGCCAATGTCTCTATCTACCATACATGAGTATATTAGGGTGATCAAGCAGAAGATTAAAAAGGGTGAGCTTGTTGACTTGCATTCTCCACCAAGTCAAGCTCCACCTGAAGTTGAGGTCAAGGTTAAACCCAAAGAGATAACACAACCTGGACATAGGGCTAGTCCACAGTGAACTTCATCTTCTGATCCATAGCACGGTCCTGATCCCTCTCCTTCTGAACCTGTGAGGGAAGATGACCCAATGAGAAAGACACACAAGAACAATGTGGTGTTGAAGACCAGTCTTCTCAGTTGAAGTCTGCAAAGAGGAAGAAAAGGATGTTCATGAAGAGGGATACTAAGAAGAAGAAGAAGTCCAAGGCATCCACCTCTACACCTCAGGATGAGTCAGAGCATCCTGAGGTAACTCAGGAAGAGGCTTCTTAACCAAGTCTAACACATGTAAAGCCTCTTGTAGCTGGGAGACACATCTTGTCCTGGACTTTTGCTGCAAATCCAGATAGATGGTATGTCCTTAAAGATCAAGGAGTCAAGATGTCTACATCTGGTAAGACATACTTGATCTTCCTCTGCGTGATCTCTATGACATGATGAGGTACTATGAGAGTTTAAGGGATCCTGACCAAATGATGAAGAAAGGAATGGTCTTGATCCTGATGAGGACTATCTACATTTGAGTAACCTTGTCTATTTTGGTAACATAAGCCAAGGGGAGTTTGTGAGGTTTACGCTTAAAGGCTGATGAAACTTAAGCAACCAAAGAGCTCTCAGCATGCATGCATGAAGTGCATAGTAGAGTTACTTCCGAAGTTTTACATAACTCAGTGGACATAAGCTAAGTGTAAAATCTTTCTATGCCAAAGACCAAATCTTCTGAAGCCCAAGATGAAGTCTTTCGAAGCTTCAGAGATAAAGTCTTCCGAAGCCAAAATATTGAAGACTGATTTCTTTTGAAGACAGAGAATACATGCTTTCTTAGATCACCATTTGACAAAAAGCTGAACAACTTTCTGTTGCCACTCTGAAGACTTACCAACTTATATAAGTTGGTGAAAAGGTCTATTCTTTTGTCAACTATAGATTATGGTCATGGGTCTGTAACTTTCTACTTTTTACCTTTTATCCTTTTGGTAATAGATTAGGATGTGAGCTATGGCATGTCATAGTCACAAGTCAAAAGTTAATCTGCCTTTTCACTATGCATTGTTCTTGTTGTCTAGATTAGTGTTTACAGCTGGGTTTCAAATTATAGCCGGCTGTAGGCTGTAGTATAAAGTATCTCAGGTTCTTGTATTTATCTTTAGACTTTATAACAGTTGTAATAGAACTTGACAGCAATATACATCATTTTTAAAAACCGTACTTCTTGTTCATTGTTCTATCTTATTACTTACTTATGCTCTTAATATCATCTACTTAAAATCGGTTCCCTATTTGATATATTAATTGTTCTAACTTTCTCATTATTGTGAAACTGAGTGTATTGACCATCCCTTACCCGGTCCTGCTTTAATGAATCTAAATGAACTTGCTTTCAAATGATAAAGATGATGCATGAGCATCAGATATGCAACCCTAACGTTATGCATGCCAGCGACCTGAGAAGACATGCTAAAGTGTGTTAACACAAGGTTGGTGAACTTATAGGTTTAAATTAGTAAATATGTTTGAGAGTTTCCTAGGTAAAAGTAAACAAAGATATACCATAGGTAGCTAGACTATATATTGAGTTAGCGTTTCGAACCGAAGCTGACTGTTTGTGAGTTAGTTTTACAATGGTAGCTGTGTAGGTCAATTAAACACCCATCAACCTTTAGGCTAGCTAGTATGACTAATGCGGGTGGGGTTTGTCAAACCCAATAGTACTACACAAAATTACCTCACCATCTTGTGATTAACAATTCATGTGTCTAAGGACTTGTGTGATAATGTTTGCACTACACTAACAAGCGATATAGCAATAATACGAAAACCAGATAAAAATAGTTTGCTTGCTTCTCCCCTAAAAAGGAAAGTAAGTAAAAGTCGGGCCATGAAGACTCACCTTGGTTTCGTGGGAAAGAATGAAGTCTAAAAGCCAAAAACTAATAATTACCTAACAAATATAGGTCCATGAGTATGTGTACACAGTGGTCAAGATGAACCCCCGTTGTATCCAACAACCTAACTATTAGCATGTTTGAGAAATGTTTGACATTTTTAAGCAAGTTGACTTTTTGACCAAAGTTGACTGGATTGACCTGATGACCCGTTGGTAACTCAAATAAGTTAAACATGTTTAGTCATCCTCAAATAGCTCAAATAATGGTTCACATAAAGTTTCATTTTAAAATCTATTTTTAGGAAGTTTCTATTTTTGGAAAGTGTGATATCATTACACATATGCAATCCATTTTAATGTTATGAATCATACTACAATAACCATCTCAATTATACATGTAACATATCCAACAATCATCCATAACATGTTAACATAACCTAGAACTTCATCATGCCTAAACTTTCCTAAATTAAAAATGTAAGAACACAAGTTGCACAAATTTCATCCAAATTTCCTAGAATGTTATTATGAGCATTTCAAAATCAATAAGAGCTCCACAACATCTTCTACATATTTCATACTCATCATACAACACACTTGGATACAAAAGTTTCCATAAATAGCAAGCATGTTCATACGAAGCCTTTTCACCATACAATTATTCCCAATCCATTATTAGGTTTTAAACATCATATAAAAATCATCACAACTAATCAAACATTCATAAATCACCATATGTAAACCAAATTAGCCTAATAGTTTCCTTTAATGGAAAGTACTCGAAAACTGAGCCTAAATCAAAAGTTTAAAACATGACATTTCATCCATTAGCATCAACTAACATCTTAGAACCATCAATTCAATCCAATTTCATCAAAATCATACAATTTCTACAAAAGCCCCAAATTAAAGTTTCCTTAATAAGTAAGCATTGATTTTTTATGAAAATGACACAATTTCACAAAACCAATCCATAAAAACATCATTATATTGAATGCTAACACATAATCCATAATCAATTTCAATCAATTTCAAAATTTGACTTGCTTGGATCATCAAGGGTTCATGTTCATCATGAAAATCAAAGAACATGAAATCAAACATAAAAACTTACTTGATATGATTAGATGATGATCCCTAGTACGCGTTTGATGCAAGAAACGATGAAAATCACTACCAATATGCAAGAACAAGATCAAAGAAGGTGTGCTTAGTGTGTGTGTGTGTGTGTGTGATTTGCTGTGAAAAAATAAGGGGAAGGTGAAGAGGATGGCCAAACGATGATTAGGGTTGGGGGGCTGGGTTTTATACCTTTTTTTTAAGAAAGGCCCCCGTCTTTTCCAGAAATCATTTTATTGCTATGCAATTGAACTTTTTCAACACCAAAAGCACCAAATGCTCATATATTATGAAACAAACATTAATAACATTAAATAATATCCATGTCTCTAGTTCAAAGGCATATTTATAATAATTAGGCATTAAAAGCCGAAAATGCGTGAAAACGCGTAAATGCTAGAAAATTCCAAGTTTTCACAACCAAGCTACATAATTAATCATATAATCATATAAAATATAATTTCACACCAATTATGATTTTATGAAAAGCATTTTGACAAATCACCAACGTTTGGGGAGAGACACGTGTGCGATCCGGCAATTCTCCGAATTACCGTTACGTGAAAGGTTCGTGAATGTTTATGCACTAAATGATGCATTTAAGTAAACAACATTAAATGCATGAATGTATGATCAGAAGACAATGTTCATGTTGATCGGAAAGTGACCTGAAAATGCCGGGTGTCACATCATCCCTTTTTTGAAAGAATTTTGTCTAAAAAATAAAGTAACTCCCCTTATTTAACCAAGTCTTACACATCCCCTTCTTTAACAAGGTGCTTACACATCCCCTTGTTTGAGAAATTTAACTAACTTTGGTAAAAGAAGGATGGCAATTTCTCGGTAGTCAC
The DNA here is from genome assembly GCA_018326465.1 of Flaveria floridana. Classification (NCBI taxonomy): domain Eukaryota; kingdom Viridiplantae; phylum Streptophyta; class Magnoliopsida; order Asterales; family Asteraceae; genus Flaveria; species Flaveria floridana. The sequence goes on from BJCO01815694.1 coordinate 5,316, forward strand.
ATCATCCCCTTGTTGAATGAATTTCGCCCAGAAATTCTTGACTAGTAACCTTTGCGCTTAGCAACGCATCTTTGAGTAACTGCAAACATTTGTCCTTTATATGGTACTCATGTTCCTAGATAAATTCTGGTCCATGTTTAGAGTTTCAACAAACTTTAGCGATAGAGGTGCGGTTATGCTTGAGAGTTTCTGACCACTTGGTCCATGATTCAAATAGTTCCTCGATGAATTGCAGTTATACATATACCTGTCCATTTCAAAGAATGACATGTTTGAAATCTGTAGCTTTTTATGTACTCCACTGAGTTATCCAGGAAAATTAAGTTGTTATTCTACTGGTCCAACCCTTTTGACTATCTCAAAAGATCCAACATAGCACAGGTTTAACTTTCCTCATTCTTTCAAAATAAATTACACCTTTTCAAAGTGACCCTTTTAGAAGTACCTTGTTGTCAAGTTGAAACTTTTAGAAGTACCTTGCTGCTGCCCTACAGTTATGAATTTGTACGATATTCTTCATCGTCTTGTGCATAAAAAGTTGACTTTCTTACAACTTCTGCCTAATAGATAGGTGATCGACACTTACTTCCATAGGGTGCCTTATATGGTGTGACCTTGATCACCGTCTGATAACTGTTATCGTACAAACCTTAGTGAAGGTTGGTGAGTTTACCAACTGCTTTCAAAATCAGAAACACATGCTCATAGCATGTCTTCCAGAATCTGAGTCGTATTCCTATTCTGACTATCAATTTACGGATGATATGTTGTGCTCCTATCCAACCATGTTCCTAATAACTTTTGCAATGACATCAAAAAAAATAAGAAATGAATCGAATCTCACGATCGGATATGATGAAAAACTAGAACCTCGTGCCAGACACTTTTTCTCTTAGATAGGTGCAAGTTAACTTCTCAATTCAATCAGTCTCTCTAATATCCAGGAAGTGCGTAGATTTAGTTGATACACGATGTTCCTAGTTTATGTACTTCAATGTAAATGTCTTTCATTTCTTACACATATGTAATGCAAATGCTTAATGAAATGTGATATGTGTTTGGATGTTTATCTATCTTTGATTATATCATATTCTTATTGTATTTAGTATTACACATATGAATGAACATTATATATAGTTTTGAGGTTGTTTTACATAGTTCTGAGACAATAATGATTCAGAAATATGTTCAACTTAATCAGGTGGTTATTCATGCTAATGGACCATACTTATGGACTAGACGCATGAATGGACTATACTTATGGAGCAGTCGCATGACTGAACCAGGTGACTGGATCAATCGTTTGACTGAGACATAAGATTGACTCAGTCGCACGACAGAACCTTCAGTCGTGCGTATGAATCAAACGCATGACTCAGTCGCACGACTGAACCATGCTAAAGGCTCAGTCGTACGACTGGATACTAAAAACCTATAAATACCACATAATTCATGGAAAAACGTAACACTTCGAATAATATCATACCCTAGCTGTCCAGATCGTTCCAGTTCGTCCATCCAACTTCATAGTTAATTCCTGATCGATTCCAACTAGTTCTTAACGTTTGTTTAATCATTAAATCGATTAGGTTGTCATTCTCACTGTTGAATCGCCAATCAAATAGAATTTTGTGCTATTTGATCTGGTTTCATGCAGACTCAGTAAGTACTCCGTACGAAAACGATCCTAACAAGTGGTATCAGAGCCTAGGCTCGTGATTTTGCGTGGATTCAATTAGTTGTGGTGTTAAATTTGATGTTTTAATCAAAAGAATTGCCTTTTTTGGAAAATGAGATAGGGAGTCACAAGTTTTAAGCCATGGAAGACGAGTTCTCTGTGTTCACTGCCTGCAAAGACTCGCGTATCTAGAATCTTCTTCTTTTGGAAAATGAGATAGGGAATCACAAAAAACCGTCGAAGTTGTTGACCTTGGATGAGTACCCACAGTGGAAGCAGCGGTTTGAGATATACTTAAATGGTGTAGACCCTAATCTATGGATAGCTATTGAGACTGGTTATACTGTACCAGTCAGTGCAAATGGGGTGAAGTTGACGCTGGGGGTATGAACGAAGCTCTGAAGGTTCTGCATAACACCGAGAAGAAAACGTATGCACTGTTGACTCAGTCGATACCGAAGGATATATTCCATCAATTCTTGGAGGACAAGCAGTCGAAGAAGTTTTGGGAAGCTTTAGAAAAGAGATATGATGGTATGCAACCTTGAAGGTGCTGAAGGCTAAAGCTCTCAAAAAGGATTTTGATAATTTCTCTCCAATAGGAAATGAGAGCTTAGATGACATCATTGATAGATTTTATCATTTGATGAGTGAGCTGCATACTCATGGTGTGACAACATCTATGGAAGATAAAGTTTCAAGCTTTACTAATGGTCTGTCGGACAAATGGGATCCATTTGTGTCTAATCTGAGACAGAATGACACTCTTGCAAGTTTAGACATAAATAATTTCATCTTGATTTAAGGGAGGAGGAACTACGATTGAAATACAAGTCAAAGAAAGGATCCTACGCTCAGCATCCTTCACTGTACAATTATGTTCCTAGTTCCGTACAGGTATACTCTAAAGACGAATTGTTTGATAAACATGCTTGTGATGAATGTGATACATTTAGAGAAAACATTGGCTTAAAATTTTCTAGGTTATTAGAACACAAAGATAATCTGGTAAATGATTTAAAACTCTACACTGAAGCAAACCATGTTTTAAAACAAAATGAGTGCAGCTATAAAGAAAAGATATAATTGCTAGGGAAACAACTAAGGGAAACTAAGGTTGTTGCCCTAAATCAATCAAATGGCATTAAGATCTATTTAACTACTATAGAGGAAACTAAAAAGGAAAAAGCGGTTTTGCAAGTCAAGGTTGAGTCTTTAAATCAAAAACTACATAGTTTAGCTAGTTCCTCTCACATAGTTTAGAACTTAGTGAAAGAACGTAACGGTGGGGAAGGTCTGGGATATAAAGTAGTGCCGCCTCCACATGTGATCCTTTTAAATACTAAATGTAGACCAATAAATAATAACCCAGTTAAGGATCATGTGGTGACTACTCCTCTGGTCAGTTATACAGAGTCCACAGGTAAACCTATGCAGTCTGTCACTGAACAGAAGGCTACTACTTCGGGATTAAAAAATAACGTGCTTATAGAGGATTTGTGCGATAAAGTTGAAAAGGATAATATTAGGTCGGGTTAACAAACGTCTACATCAGAACCTAAAAAATCTAAACCAACAAACCCTAAATGTGTTAATCATCAAAATCCTGATAAAATGTAAGAAAAATGTGTTTAAAATGTCAAACCAATTAAGTTTGTTAATGAAGGTGAAACATCTAAGAAGGAAGAGAAAAAGACCAGCTCCCGACCATACTCACCCCCTCACAAATGTTCTCCTCAACCGGTCGAAGGGAGATCTTGCTACAGTTGTGGAAAACGAGGACATATTTCTCCAAATTGTCCTCATTATCAGACACCTAAAAGAAAATTGATCTTTTTCATGAAAAACAAAGGTTTTTTAAATATAGATCTAATACTCCTCAGAGATACCAAAGGCAACACAGACAAGCTCAAAGCATAGCTGTGTTACCTAAGGTTAAACCTAGGAATATTCGTGAACCAAAAGTTTAAACCATAAGCCAGTCATCTGTTTACCACAAATAGGCCTTGCACAAAACTGGTTTGTGGAAAGAAAAATCAAGTAATGTGTCTGATAGTAAGGACAAGAAGAAGAAAGATGTGTCCTCGTCCTTCGAAGGTCAGTGGGTTGAGTTCATGATATGTGATGTCTCTGGGAAACCCAAGCTAGGAAAGGTTTGGGTCCCAAACCTTAACTAATAGATTTTCATCTTTGTGTAGGTTGTCCGCTACAGCGCTATCACTAATACCTAGATTATTTATAGTGGGGCTTCCAGGCACATGATCGGGAATTCGTCCCTCCTTTTTAACGTCAAGCAAATTAAAGGGGGACACGTATCTTTTGCAGTAAATAAAGGAGGATATATCACCGCTCAAAGCGAATTGGGGAACGAGAAGGTGAAGTTCGACAAGGTAAACTACATTCAGTAATTAGAAAATAACTTGCTTCCTGTCTCCCAAATTTGTGATAAGGGCTTTAAGGTCGTGTTTGACAATAAGAAGTGTTACATTCTTAAAAAGGAGTATGTTATCGAGGAGGAGCAAGTTCTAATGTCGGCCTCAAGATATAACGACCTGTATGTCTTGGACCTTTCAAAAGCTTCCACAACTGAGTCTACTGCTCAATGTTTCTTGTCAAAATAACTAAGAGAGATTCAGTTTCTAGGCATAGGAGAATAGGACACATCAATCCCAGGAAGATGAATCATCTGGTTCAAAATGATCTGGTGGACGGAGTTACTGTCAAGAACTTCCAGCTCCCAGATTTCTGCGTAGCATGCAAGAAAGGGAAACAGACAAAGAAGTCTCACAAATAGAAAAAAGTGCATTCTATCAAAAAATTCCTCTTGAGCTTCTATATATGGATCTATTTGGCCCTATCAGCACAAATAGCATTGCTGGAGATTGGTACTACTTTATGGTGATGGATGATTACTCAAGATTCTCTTGGGTGATGTTTCAAAAAGCAAAGTCAGAGACATTTAAATCATTCAAACATCTAGTTACCACATTGGAGTCACTCTACAAGCTGAAAGTGAGGAAAAATCGTTCCGACAACGGGACAGAATTCAAGAACTAGTGGATGGAGGCATTCTATAGAGAGAATGGGATTTAATTCATCAATTCTCTTCTGCCTACACTCCACATGTGAATGGAGTTGCTAAATGGAAGAATAGGAGCTTGATAGAAACAGCAAGGACAATGATAGCTAACTCAAAACTGCCGGTTCAATTCTGGAACGAGACAGTGGCTAATGCGTGCTATACTCTTAAACGAGTCTTAGTGGTCAAACATCATGGAAAACTTTTTATGAGTTGCTTCAACAACGTAAACCCAATTTGGAGTGTCTAGAACCATTTGGAGCCCCCTGCATGCTATTAAAGAAAAATCAGACTGGATAGTTCGATGAGAAGGCAGCAGAAAGTATCTTTCTTGGTTACAATATATCAGACAAAAGGGTTTATAATAACTCAACTGGTCAGGTAGAAGTGTGGTGCAATGTTGATGTCCAAAGATACACCATCCCTTGCTAGAAAAGGACCTTCTTTCTTCTTTGACTATGATGGATTTTTTAAATCCTTTAATCTACCTTCTTCCCATGCTGATGACGAGGTGGCTACTCAAATGATGTACGATGTTCTGAATACTCCTACTCGAGACTCGACATCCTCGACTCCATTAGAAGGTACTTCTGGCCCTTCAGGGGGAGATCTAGAGATAAGCAATCCCTCCTCTGATGATGACAATATGAACCATGAGGAATAGGTCACCACTATTGAGAGAACACCTACAGCTGAATTTGAAGTGACTGGAACTTTTGAACCTAGTCATTCAACAACCACAGAAACTGAACATGTGATTCAAAAATTGGATAATGAAGTAGTTGTACCTACAACTCCAAAAACTAGGATTAATATGAATCATCCCCTGGATAACATCATCGGGGATCTTCTCTCAGGAGTTCAGATAAGAAATCAACTATACTCAGCTGACTACGCTGTGGTCATGGAAAAGGAGTACATACACGATAGGGCATATTCATGTTTTGTGTCTCAAGTTGAGCCCAAGTATGTAAGCGATGTCTTAAAGGATGAGGAATGGGTAAGTACCATGCAAGAAGAACTCCTATAGTTTAAGAAGTTAGGCGTCTAGACACTTATGGACAGACCAAAAGGTGCAAAGGTGATTGGTACTAAGTGGGTTCTTCGGTGTAAGAAGGATGACCAAGGGGTCATAATCAGAAACAAGGCTAGGCTAGTTGTTCAAGGGTTCAGCCAAGTCGAAGGAGTTGACTACAATGAATTATTTACACCAGTGGCCATGATGGAAGCAATTAGAATCTTCCTAGCCTATGCATCCTTTATGAAGATCAAAGTATATCAATTGGATGTGAAAAGTGCATTTCTTCATGGTGAA
>BJCO01815696.1:0-37861 GCA_018326465.1 Flaveria floridana
TCTTGTGTTCTTGTTATAATTTCTAATTCTTGTGCTAAATCCGCTGCGAATACAACCTAATTGATCAAACTAGAGGCTGAGATCCTTTCAATATCATCAATTTTCCTCTTTCCTTTATCCATCTCAGTAATCCTTTCAACATCAATAGGATTCATCTCAGTTGCAATAACAATATCTGCAGACTTTGGCTTTTGAGACTCCTTTAACTTGTTTAACTCATCTTTCAACATTTCATTCTCTTCAGTTAATTTCTTGTATTTCTCTTCTAGAAGATCATAGTCTCTGATCATAACTTCAAAATTCTTTATTACATCTTCTTTGTCTTTTCCAAAAACAATAAGTTTTTCATCTTTACTTTGACTATCTTCTTTGAGCTTTAGATTATATTCTTTCAACATAGTCATTTCTTTTTCAAGAGACATGTTTATCTCTTTCAATTTCTCATTTTCAACTTTCAATTCATCTATAATTCTCTCTTGAGCACTGTTTTCTTCTTTTAATTTCTCCAACTCATCAACATCTAAAATGTCATCAGTCTGTACAGACACATTTTATGCTGTAATGACTGGCATGTCTTCAGATTCTACATGTTATGTGACTTGAAAGACAGGCTCAGAAAGTATGGCTTCCATAAAATCAAAATCAAAGGTTTGATTTTGAACATCTGCTTCATGCACAATATCTTAATCTTGCACATTAACATCTGCTTCATCATCTTGAGATTATTTCAAAGTTTCATCATGAATAACATCACCAGATGTTCCTTCACCCATATCATGAGTCTCAGCAGCTTGATCAGAAACAAACCTTTCACTACTAACTGATTGATGTGCTTCAATTGCACCATCAGCACCATCATCATCATCACTATCATCACTATCATCTGATGAGCTTTTAGTAGCTTAATAATCATCATCTTCATCATTTTCATCATCCTCTTCAGCAACCATCTCATCAACAACATCCTCAATAAGATCATTCGGATCTATTGGATCATCTTCAAATAAATGAAAGTGTTGTTAATTAATGTCCACCTCATCCATTGCTACATTTCTCATGTAATCAAAAAGAGGTATATACCAGTGATAACTGCCAATCTTTTGTATACAACTTCAGACATATGTTCCAGCTGCAGTTTATCATCTTCAACTACATCAACATACAAATCAGGATGATCTTTATTAATAAGCAGCTAAAGAAACCTTGGATACATCAAGTATTTGTTTCTCCTTCCTCTCTCTAAATTGAAGATAAATCCATTCATGATCCACTTAGCCATATTAAATCTTCTATTATTAGCTAAGGCTATGATGGGGGATGCAATGTCCACTGGAAAGGAATCCCATCCAGCACTTCTTTTGGACATGCATTGTTGAAATATATATAACAGAGTAGTTTCCAACGGTTATACACCCTGGCCCTGAAAAATTGCTTCTTAGGAAAATGGTCAGGGTGACCCATCTGCATAAACACATCCCTACATTCATTGAATGTATACTCTGATAAATCTTGAGGATCATTTTCCCCTAGTCTAAGAGCTATTCTTATTGCTTGCTCAGAGACTTCAAGCATCCTATCATTAGTAATCAATGCTTTTATACTAGAGATTAAAACTAATGAATCAAGACCAGAACAAGGCATTCTTGCTAGCAAGTTCAAGTCTGCAATAGCCAATGCCTTAAAGGAGCAAGAATTATTAAAGAGGAAGCCAATGTTTAAAATCAATGAAGAGCCTGAGGATTTCATTGATGTTTGAATATTGAGGATTGAAGATTGATGATTAAAGATCAAGTGAAGAATGAAGATGGAAGATCAAGTGAAGATTAAAGACTGAAGACAAAGAGAAGAACAAGCCGACAAGACTGAAGATTTTGAAGACAGAAGACAATGTAATCTTGGGGGAGTATTGTTAGTGCTTCTTTAAAGATTAACATTTTGTCTTTATATGTCTTTTTATGTTTTTGTCATAGTATAGGGACTAGTCTTGTAATTAGTTAGTTCCTTTGTTTATTGATACTATATATAGCTTAGACTTGTGTAGGATAGACAGACTTGAACGAATCTGCTACTTACATAATGTAATTGTCTTTGCTATTATCAATAAACTCTATGAATTTTTGTTGATATTGTGCTTTGATTTGATTACTATGTTTGTATTTCATTGAATTGTTCACTAATATCATCATAGATGTATACATTTGATCCTATCACATTCGGTGTCTCACAAGCCAAAGGTAAAGAACTCAATCACTACTCCCCTTCCATTATTACACATAGATCTCTTTGGCCCCACCAGTGTAATGAGTTTAGGAAGGACCTCATACTGTTTGGTGATCATAGATGATTCACAAGATTCACTTGGATTTTCTTCCTTAGACCTAAGGATGAAACTGCTGAGATCTTGAAGAACTTCATTATGAAAGTTGAGAATCGAATTGATCACAAGGTCAAGATCATAAGATATGATCAATGAACTGAATTGAAGAATCAAATCCTTGACACGTTTTCTAATGAAAAGGGTTTTACAAGACAATATAGTGCTCCCAAGACTCCTTAGCAAAACGGAGTTGCTGAGAGAAGAAACAGGACACTTATTGAAGCTGCAAGAACCATGTTGTCTGATTCTAAACTGCCTATTACCTTCTAGGAAGAGGTAGTCAATATTGCCTGCTATATGCAAAACTGAGTTTTAGTAGTTAAGACTCATGGTAAGACTCTTTATGAACTATGGCACAAAAGAAGACCTTTCATTGGTTTTCTCCGGTCATTTGGATGTCCCTGCACCATCTTGAATACCAAAAATCAAGTAGCCAAGTTTGATGAGAAATCAGATGATAGATAGTTCATTGGATACTTCTCTTAATCTAAGGCTTATAGAGTATATGATCTCAGAACTAGAGTAGTTAAAGAATCAGCCAATGTGACCTTCAATGAGCACACACCCTGTGTGAAGGTTCTGGTCTTGATTGGCTATTTTATCTTGATTTATTTACCAAATGTTTTAATAAATCTTGTGAAAATGTTTCAGGATCAACATGTAACACATCAACAGAAGATCCTGACCCAAGATTTGAGCTGAGAAGACCAAGACAGACTCTATCTTCAGCTCCAGTGGTAACTAACCCTGCAAGTGAAGTTCCTATCAACACAACAATGACAAATCATGCTGATACATCTTAAGTGCCTAAAAATTCTAGCTCAGAGGTACATAACATAAGTGTGCTGATGTGGTGGAAGACACTTCAAATGTAGGAGGCAATGGTAGTGGTGATAGTGATCAAGAATTTCTTGATGGTGATAACCACTCCATTGATGACAACATCAATGATGTCACACACTCATTTGATCAAATTTCTCTTGATAAGTGTGCTGATGTGGTGGAAGACACTTCTTTGGCAGATCTAAACTTTTCAAATTTATATCTGTACAAACAACTTGCTGTGATCCCTCAACTCAAGATCAACAAGCCACACCCCACCACAAGCATCATTGGAGATGTTGACAAGGGGGTGAGAACAAGAGGACTAAGCCATGACAAAAATGTTTGTCTACACTCTTGTTTCTTGTCCCAGATAGAGCCAAAGAAAGTTGATGAGGCTTTGAAGGATGGAAGTTGGTTTGAAGCAATGCAAGAGGAGCTGCTTCATTCAAAAGACAAAAGGTTTGGAACTTATGTCCTCTTCCTCATGGGAAGACTATCATATGTACCAAATGAGTGTTTAGAAATATGAAATGTGATAGAGGACTTGCCATCAAGAATAAGGCAAGACTGGTTGTTCAAGGGTACACACAAGAAGAAGGAATTGATTACACAAATGTTTTTGCTCTTATAGCAAGACTTGAAGCTGTTAGGATATTCCTGGCATTTGCTGCATCAAAGGAGTTCAAAGTCTACCAACTTTATGTCAAGTGTGCATTTTGATATGCGGTGATAGATGAAGAGGTGTATGTCAAACAACCACCTGGCTTTGCAGACCCAGATCATCCTGATTATGTTTACAAACTTGATAAAGCTCTTTATAGGCTGTAACAAGCTCCAAGGAAGTTGTATGTGACACTATCTTAGTATCTCTGTCAATATGGATACAAAAGGGTACTATAGATGGAACTCTCTTCATCAAAGGAATAATAAATGACTTGATGTTGGTTTAAGTATATGTAGATGATATTATCTTTAGGTCAACTAATCCAAAGCTCTGTAAAGACTTTGTGTCGATACATTATGTTCCTAGTTTATGTAATTAAATGTAAAAGTCTTTTATTTCTTACACATATGTAATGCAAGTGCTTAATGAAATATGATATGTGTTTTGATGTTTATTTGTCTTTGATTAGATCAAATTCTTATTGAATTTAGAATTACTCATATGTATGATAATTATATATAGGTTTGAGGTTGTTGTACATAGTTCTGAGTCAATAATGATTCAGAAATGTGTTCAACTTAGTCGGGTGGTTATTCATGCTAATGGACCATACTTATGGACCATACGCATGAATGAACCATACTTATGGACCAGTTGTATGACTGAACCAGGAGACTAGATCAGTCATATGATTGAAATATAAGATTGACTCAGTCGCACGACTGAACCTTCAGTCGTGCGTATGAGTCAAACGCATGAGCCAGTCGCACGACTGAACCATGCTAATGGCTCAGTCGTACGATACCCTATAAATACCACATAGTTCATGGAAAAATGGAGCACTTCTAATACTATCATACCGTAGCCGTCTAGAGTGTCCCAGTTCCTCTATCCAACTTCATAGTTTGTTCCTCATTGATTCCAACTCTTTCTTAGCATTTGTTTAATCGTTAGATCGATCAGGTTGTCGTTCTCACTAAATTGATCGCCAATCAAATAGAATTCCACACTATTTGATCTGGTCTCATGCAGAATCATTTAGTACTCCATACAAAAACGGTCCAACAAGTGGTACAGAGCTTTGGCTCGTGATTTTGCGTTGATTTGATTAGTTTTGGTGTTAAAATTAACGTTTTTAATCAAAAGATTCACCTTTTTGCTTCAAAACATGTTTTTGACGAGTGCATTAGTTAAATTTTCGACTTTTCATCATACTTCAGATTAGGGTTCCTGAAAAATTCGTATTTTGTGTCAAGTTGTTCAAAATTCGTGTTTTGTCAAACACATCAGCCTCAGTCACACGATTGGATCAACTGTACGACTGAATCCCATTCGCATATTCCAATGGAACGACTGGACTCAGTCGCATCGTTCATTCGCACGGTTAAGCTATTCTAGTCGGTTGACCTCAATCGTCCTCTTCATTCGCATGACTAAATCCAATCTCACGATTGAATTCATTCGCATCCTTCAATCGTACGATTGACCCAGTCACCTAGCTAAATCACACGATTGAATCTGTCTTGTCTTAAGGTTATCAAATTTCAAGCCTTAGAAGACCAGTTTGCTGCGTTCACTGCCGGTAAAGACTCACGCATCCAGAATCTTCTTCTTCTAGAAAATGAGATAGGGAATCATAACAAACCATCAAAGTTGTTGACATTGGATGAATACCCCCCAGTGGAAGTAGCAGTTTGAGATATACTTGAATGGAGTAAACCCTAATCTATGGACGGCCATTGAGACTGGTTATAATGTACCAGTCAGTGCTATTGGGGTGAAGTTGACTCTAGGGGGTATGAACGAAGCTCAGAAGGTTCTGCATAACGCTGAAACGAAAGGTTATGCACTGTTGACTCAGTCGATACATAAGGACATATTCCATCAATCTTAGAGAACAAGCAGTTCAAGAATTTATGGGAAGCGTTAGAAAAGAGACACAATGGTAATGTAACCTTGAAGGCGTTGAAGGCTAAAGCTCTCAAAAAGGAATTTGATAATTTCTCTCCAATAGGGAATGAGAGCTTAGATGACATCATTGATAGATTTTATCATTTGATGAGTGAGTTGCATACTCATGGCGTGACTACATCTATGGAAGATAAATTTTCAAGCTTTGATGATGGTCTGCAAGACAAAGGGGATCCATTTGTGTCTAATCTGAGACAAAATGACACTCTTGCTACTTTAGACATAAACGATTTAATCTTGAAGTTAAGGGAGGAAGAACTACGCCTTGATCAGGCGTACCTCTACAAACTGCATTCGTGTCTAATTCATCTGCTCCTTCCCAAAGTAGTTCCTTAGGAAGCGATTCGTCAGGTTCATCAGGAACCCAGTACATTGTCCCTGATTCCAACTCAACTAAGCTGAAGACCGAGAATCTCAGAAATGTTACCGTGGAAGTTGCCATAGACCACATGGATCTTCTAGCAGTAGTTGTTCAGTCTTATGATGGGTTAGTCGCCGGTAAGATTGGCAATTGTGATCTCGCTGATGAGGACTACGAGCAGGTGGATGAGACTGAGTTGGAGTGTATGGATATAATGTGGGCTTTGGCTTGTGCAGTTAGGAGAGCCAAAAAGTTTGTTAAGAAGACAGGGCAAAACTTGGTTTCCACCAAAGACACTATGTTTGGGTTTGATAAAACCAAGGTCACTTGCTTCAACTGTGGAGAAAAGGGGCACTTCAAACGTGAATGCGTAAAGCCGAAGAATACTGGAAATGGCAACCCTTTTCCTTCGATCAACCGTCAAGACAAAGAGAAGATTGGGGCATCATCAAGTAAAGAGTCAAAAGCTATGGTCCCTCAGGGCGATGAAGGACAAGACTGGTCCTTTTTATTTGTATCTGAGGGAGAATCAAATGTAGCATTAGCTGATGATTTTGATGATGGATTTGCGAGTGAGGGAGACATCATAGCTGAGCATGCACGTTCCAAGATTGAAGAATCTATGGATGTTGTAGATCATCATGTTGAAGAAGAATTAAGTGCCGCAAACTCAGAATCTCCAGTGATCAAAGAGTCTGAATCTGCACTTCTGGCTGACTCGTCTAGTTCTGCACAGGTATACTCTAAAGATGAATTGTTTGATAAACATGCTTGTGATAAATGTGATAAATTTAGAGAAAGCATTGACTTAAAACTTGCTAGGCTATTAGAACACAATTTTAATCCGGTTGATGATCTAAAACTCCTACTGAAGCAAACCGTGTTTTAAAACAAAACAAGTGCAGTTTTAAAGAAAAGATAGCACTGCTAGGGAAACAACTAAGGGAAACTGAGGTTGTTGCCCTAAATAAATCAAATGACATTAAGTTCTATTTAACTACTTTAGAGGAAACTAAAAAGGAAAAAGCAGTGTTGCAAGTCGAAGTTGAATCTTTAAATCAAAAACTGCATAGTTTAGCAAGTTCCTCTCATATAGTTCAGAACTTAGTGAAAGAACGTAACGGTGGGGAAGGTCTGGGATATAAAGTAGTACCGCCACCACATGAAATCCTTGTAAATACTAAATGTAGACCATTAAATAATAACCCGGTTAAGGATCATGTGGTGACTACTCCTCTGGTCAGTGATCGATAGTCCACTGGTAAACCTGTTCAGTCTGTCACTGAACAGAAGGCAACTAATTCGGGATTGAAAGATAAGGTACTTATAGAGGATTTATGCGATAAAGTTGAAAAGGATAATGTTGGGTCGGGTTCACAAACATCTACTTCAGAACCTAAAAATCCTAACCCAATATACCCTAAACGTGTTAATCATCAAAATCCTGATAAAAAGAAAAAAAGGTGTTCAAAATGTCAAAAGAATTAAGTTCGTTAAAGAAGGTGAAGCATCTAAGAAGGACGAGAAACAGACCTGCTCCCGACCATACTTAACTCCTCACAGAAGTTCTCCCCAACCTGTCGAAGGGAGATCCTACTACAGTTATGGAAAACGATGACATATTTCTCAAATTGTCCTCATTATCAGACATCTAAAAGAAAAACTGAACTTTTTGATGAAAATCAAAGATTTTTCAAAAATAGATCTAATATTCCACCAAGACACCAAAGGCAACACAGACAAGCTCAAAGTGAAGTTGTGTTACCTAAGGTTAAACCTAGGACTATTAGTGAACCAAAAGTTCAAACCATAAGCCAGTCGTCTGTTTACCATAACAGGCCTTGCATAAAACTGGTTTATGGAAAGAAAAATCAAGTAATGTGTCTGATAGTGAGGACAAGATGAAGAAAGATGTATCCTCGTCCTCCGAAGGTCAATGGGTAGAGTTCATGATATGTGATATCTCTGGGAAACCCAAGCCAGTAAAGGCTTAGGTCCCCAACCTGAACTAATCATTTCCATTCTTTGTGCAGGTTGTCCACTACAGCGCTATCACTAATACCTGGATTATTGATAATGGTACTTCCAGGCACATGACCGAGAATTCGTCCCTCCTTTTCAACATCAAGCAAATTAAAAGGGGACATGTATCTTTCGCAGGAAACAAAGGAGGATATATCACCGCTCAAGGCGAAGTGGGAAACGAGAAGGTAAAGTTTGACAAGGTAAACTGCATTCAATAATTGTAAAACAACTTGCTTTCTGTCTCCTAAATTTGTGATAAGGGCTTTAAGGTCGTGTTTGATAATAAGAAGTGTTACATACTTAAGAAGGAGTATGTTACTGAGGAGGAGCAAGTTCTAATGTCAGCCTCAAGATATAACGACCTGTGTGTCTTGGACCATTCAATAGTCTCTCGAACTGAGTCTACTGCTTAGTGTTTCTTATCAAAAGCAACTGAGAGGGATTCAGTTTCCTGGCATAGGAGAATGGGACACATCCATCCCAGGAAGAAGAATCATCTGGTTCAGAATGATCTGGTGGATGGAGTTACTGTCAAGAACTTCCAACTCCCAGATTTCTGTGTAGCATGCATGAAAGGGAAACAGACAAAGAAGTCTCACAAATAAAAGATAGTTCACTCTATTAAAATTCCTCTTGAGCTTCTACATATGGAACTGTTTGGCCCTGTCAGCATAAAGAGCATTGCTGGTGATTGGTACAGCTTTGTGATGATGGATGATTACTCAAGATTCTCTTGGGTGATGTTTCTGAAAGCGAAGTCAGAGACATTTGAATCATTCAAGCATCTAGTTATCACATTGCAGTCACTCTACAAGCTAAAAATAAGGAAAATACATTCAGACAACGGGAAAGAATTCAAGAATCAATGGATGGAGGCATTCTATCTAGAGAAAGGGATTGTTCATCAATTCTCTTCTGTCTACACTCCACAGATGAATGGAGTTACTGAACGGAAGAATAGGAGCTTGATACAAACAGCAAGGACAATGCCATCTGACTCAAAACTGCTGGTTCAATTCTGGAACAAAGAAGTGGCTAATGCGTGCTATACTCTAAATCAAGTCTTAGTTGTCAAACATCATGGAAAAACTTGTTATGAGTTGCTCCAGCAACATAAACCCAACTTGGAGTATCTGGAACCATTCGGAGCCCCCTACATGTTGTTAAAGAAAAATCAGACTGGGAAGTTCCGCGAGAAGGCAGAAGAAGGTATCTTCCTTGGCTACAGTATACTAGACAAAAGGGTTTATAATAACTCAACTGGTCAGGTAGAAGTGTGGTGCAATGTTGATGTACAAAGACACAACACCCCCCTCGGTAAAAGGATCTTCCTTCTTCTTTGACTATGATGGATTTTTTAAATCCTTTAATCTACCTTCTTCCCATTCTGATGACGAGTTGGCCACTCAAATGATCTATGATGTTCTAAACACTCCTACTCGAGACTCGACATCCACGACTCCATTAGAAGGTACTACTAGCCCTTCAGGTGGAGAGCTAGAGATAAGTGATCCCTTATCTGATGATGAAGAAGTTGAAACTGGAAATGTGAACCAGGAGGAACAGGTCCCCACTGCTGAAAGTACAGCTGCAGCTGATCATGAAGTAACTAGAACTTCTAAACCTAGTCATTCAACACCCACAGAAACTGATCTTGTGATTCAAAACTTGGATGATGAAGTAGCAGTTCCCACAACTCCTGGAACCAGTATTAATGTAAATCATCCCATGGACAACATCATCGGGGATCTTCTCTCGGGAGTTTAGACAAGAAATCACCTTTATTCAGCTGACTATGCTGCGGTCATGGAAAAGGGGTACATACACGATGGGGCATATCGATGTTTTGTGTCTTAAGTTGAGCCCAAGTATGTAAGCGAGGCCTTAAAGGATGAGGCATGGGTAGGTTCCATGCAAGAAGAACTCCTACAGTTTAAGAAGTTAGGTGTATGGACACTTGTGGATAGACCAAAAGGTACAAAAGTGATTGGCACTAAGTGGGTTCTTTGGTGTAAGAAGGATGACCAAGGGGTCATAATCAGAAACAAGGCTAGGCTAATTGTTCAAGGTTTTAGGCAAGTCGAAGGAGTTGACTATAATAAAGTGTTTGCACAGTGGCCAGGATGGAAGCAATTAGAATCTTCCTAGCCTATGCATCCTTTATGAAGATCAAAGTATATCAATTGGATGTGAAAAGTGCATTTCTTCATGGTGAGATCCCTGAAACAGTTTACGTCAGTCAACCCAAAGGATTCAAGGATACTTATCATCGGGATAGAGTTTATAAACTAGACAAGGCTTTGTACGGGCTCCATCAAGCCTCTCGAGCCTGGTATGAGAAACTCTCCACTCATCTGCTGAAACATGGCTTTCGCAGAGGTATAATTGACTGCACATTGTTCATAAAGGAAAAAGATGGTGATTTACTAATGCTGTAGATATACGTGGATAACATAATATTGGGTTCCAAAAATGTAGAGTTATGTAAAGAGTTCGAATCGGTGATGAAAGCTGAGTTTGAAATGAGTGCCATGGGAGAGATGAAGTTCTTTCTTGGTTTACAGGTAGATCAGACACCAAATGGAATCTTCCTGCATCAGACCAAATATGTTAGAGATATCCTTAGTCGGTTCGACATGGAGAATGCAATTGTTGCGGGTACTCCACTTGCCATGAACCATGATGTGGCACCCGACGAAAATGGTGATCTAGTAGATGCCACTATGTATCGAGGAATGATCGGATCTCTGATGTACCTCACAGCTTCTCGTCCTGATATTATGTGCGCCACGTGTCTCTGTTCCAGATATCAGGCAAAACCAAAAGTAAATCATCTGATTAGGGTAAAAAGAATCTTTCGTTATCTGAAGGGTACTCCAACGCTTGGGTTGTGGTATCCTCATGATGATGACTTTGAGCTAACAGTGTATAGTGACTCAGATTATGGTGGTTGCAAGATGAATTACAAGTCAACATCTACGGGATGTCAGTTCTTTAGAAGACGACTAGTCACCTGGCAGTGTAAGAAGCAGACGTCCGTTGCTCTGTCAACATGTGAAGCTGAATACGTTGTTGCTGCAAGTTATTGTTCACAAATCATCTGGATTCAACAGCGAATGCGAGACTATGGGTTGAAATTTTCTAACACCCCTATATTTGTTGATAACTCTGCTGCTATTGCTGTCACTAAAAATCCAGTCAAACACCCCAAAACTAAACACATCGGTATTAAATATCACTTTATACATGACTGTTTTGAAAAACAATTAATCGATGTTGTCAAAAATTAACACGGATTTCCAACGCGCCGACCTCTACACTAAAGCATTTGATAAACCTCGATTTCATTATCTATTAGAGGTTAATGGCGTTAAAAAGAAAGATGATGTGGTTCCAGACGAATCAAGTTCATAATCCGACTCTATGTTTTATTTAATTTTATTTTTTTTGTTTATTTTTCTATCTTTAAAATTTCAAAAACACAAAATGATTTTCGGTTTTAGAGTTTTAGGGAGAGAATAGTTTTAGTTTCAGTAGTTAGTATTTAATTACTTAAAAAAAAAGGGGCGGACAGATAAGCTGAAAAGTAAAGACATCAAATCTGTGAAATCGATTCAAGATTATGAAAAATGATAGTACACAGGGATAGAATTATTTGGGACATCAAAAGGATTTAAATGTTTTACAATGTCATATTAAAACTTACAGAAAATCATAAGTCTAAGAAGTCTAAGCCAAATAAAGGAAAAATGATAGTAAGCTAGTTTGTTACAATGGTTACATAGAGAAAGTAGACCTAGGGGTTGCTAATCCATTATATGATGTGTCAGTAGATTCAACACAATAGACTAGTAGACTTCATTGGTGAACAAATTTAAAACTAAATCATTCAACAGGCTATGGGTTTCTATCTCATCCCTGGTTAACACAATCAACTTATTTCCAATAAGGGGTGAAGAGCAAAATGAATGCCACAAATGTGTGCGAACGACCATAAAAATGAGCAAAGCGCATGAAAAAAGGTGAAATGCAATCAAGCTAATGACAAATGTTGTTGGTGCATTATATGTAAAATAAAGTTGCTCTAATAAGAAGATAGGTTATGTGCCTCTCTGCTGTGTGATAGCACTAACCTGAGGATAAGCACAATCTAAATATTCTAGAATTCATTGTTATTTGTGCCTATCTGTTGTGCGATGGCACTGACCTAAGGCTTGGCATCTCTTTGAAAGCTCTTAGAATAGTTTCTTCTTGTTAGAAACCCGTAGACCGCTCAAAAATCTCCTGAGAAAAGTTGATTACCATATAAGTGTGGGATCCACAAATGCTTGTTAAAATAATAAACCTAAATGATTACCAATGCATGTCAAAAATCTGTGTATGGATTTAGGTGGTCAAATATACTGACAATCATCATGGTATCATTCCCCGATGGTCAAAATCAATGTGTGCTACATAACAGCTCTAGCATGATTTCCTGTTAGTGCTCCTGACTCTTAGATGAATATGATTCTGTGATGGGTAAATATAACGTTCTCTGTTATCGAAATAAATATAACTGGTTCCAAAATGATTATGTTTATGCCTGTATGATTCCAAATGAATATTTCTAGATAAGATGAAAACGTTTGAAGCTGTTCTGCTCAGTGGGAGAAATAGTTAAAGGAATGTTAAAATGTTTTCAGCCCACTTCAAGTGAAAAATACAAAAAAAATATGTCTTAATTCAGTTTGGTTAATGTTTTTCTTGGTCTTAGCTATATCTGTATTGAGTCGATGTCGGACTATGTAACAAGATGAAATCTGTAAATGCCATAAATTGAACCGAACATTATCTGATAAAAGCCTGTTTCTGAAATGTTAAAAAGATCATGTCTGAGGTGATCGCAAGGTTTTCACGTAAAAGGACCACGGTTGAGGTGATCAAACGGTTTTCATTTAAAAGGATTACGTCTGAGGTGACCAAACGGTTTTCAAGTAAAAGGATCATGTCTGAGATGATCAATGGCCATAATGTCATATATCAATGATGAGTATGTGAATTAATGGAACAAACTAAGAAAACTTCACCTGAATGAGCCAATCGCACGAATGGACCATAAGTATGGCCTAGTGATAGGATTGGACCTTAAGTATGGCCCAGTCACATGATTGGACCACAAGTATGGCTCAATCGCATGACTGAACCATGAGGATGGCTGAGTCGTACAATTGGAAGCATCAGAATGAACCAATCGCACGATTGGAAAAGGGAGTATGAGTCAGTCGTACGATTGAACCTCAGTCGCACGTATGAATCGCCTGAATGGGTCCAATCGCACGACTAAAACTCATATCAGTATAAATAGGTGCTCAGTCGGTCGTAGCCTACACTTGACCTCAAACGCTCTAAAAACACTGATTACCAATGCCACTTTTTTCAAATTTTTCCCTATGATTGCCACTGATTTTGTATTACTACCCGATTACTATCATCTACAGGTACAGTGAGATCGAAATCATGACAAATGAGGAAATTAAATCAATCCTAAATGTCCAAATGACTTAAAACCTGAACCGAGACAAAGAACCCTAAAATTGGACATATAAATGGACTTAAAAGGGAACTTAACGTATAATAAGTGTAACATCGAGTCTATGCGCGTCTAATGAATCCAATCTTCATGTGTAAATGACTGTTTGACAAAGTTTCAAAATTTTTGACTCGCACAGCGCAGATGCGAAAGGACATACTGTTGAACTTCAGTATCACGATTGAACCAGTCAAACGATTCAATCCCAAAATTGAATCAATCGGTGACTCAGTCGCACGACTGACTCAACCGCATGTCATGGCATACAACTAAGCTCAGTCGGAGGCTCAATCTTATGACTGAGTTTAGTCGTATGGTTCAATCGTGCGATTGAACCAGTTGGATATGATCTGTTATAGCTTAAATGTTCTTTCTTGTGAATGGATCTAACATGTTTGTTACTTGTGTTGCAGTAAAATGGCTAATAGAAGGACGATGAGCACTAAGCACAACATCTGTGCTTATCTCGACACTATGTCTCGGAATGCTTCAGATTTTATTGGGATCATTGAGTTTGTTCGACGTTCGAGGATCTATAGAGTAGTATCTACTCCCTGCAGACCGTACCGATCCTTACAACAGGCATTCTAGGAAAATGCAGTGGTCGATCGCTCAGTTGAGCCTTACAGGATCCGAAGTTCTATCTTCGGTCAGGATATTGATATCAGGAACGACGATTTCAGGAGAGTCTCGGAGTTGGGTGATGATGGAGACTACCCAACCAAGCTACATCCCCTGACAGTCAGGGGGTGTTTCTTAAGGATCAAGTACGCCGACGACATCAATGTCGGCATGCTTAACAAGAACAACATGCGTCCCGAGTTCAAGTATTTGGCATATGTGATCCTCAAGTGCATAGGCTCCCGACGTGGAGGATTTGACGAGATGAGTGACCAAATCTAGAATGCATTTGTTGCACTGGTACTGAACCACCCGTTCAGTTCTTGAGGATGTTCTTTAGCTATTTGAGGGAGAACATAGAAGCAAAGGGGAAGGAGGGTTTTTGTATGTACCCTAGGTTTCTCAAGATGATTATAGACAAGAAGCTCCCGTCCCTACCCAAGAATATGGATGACGAGGTATTACTAGAGTTTATGGATGACACTACTTTGGGGAGGATAAAGGTGTACCGGGGTAAGCAGGTTAAGCCCCCAGTTAGGAGGCTGTTTGGTCATCTGGCCAACGTCAATTATGCCGCGACAGCCAGAAAGAGGTGGCGCCACGACGATAGCGCTTCTGATGTTGAGCCTATCATGGTTCAAGATGACGACGATGATGATGATGATGACCAAGATCACGGTCAAGGTGGTGGAGAGGAGGGCTCGAGCCCCACGAGCCACTTATACGTCTACTATTCCTTCACCACCTCAGAAGAGTGGAGTTTCAGCTCCTGGTGGATCCGAGCATGCTGCAATCCACCAGGACTTTTTCAAAGATGAAGATGATGAGTCTGATGAGGAGCCTCTCAGCAGGAGAGTTGGTAGCAAGGTTGTGGCTAATGAGAAAGAGAAAGAGACGGTTAGTGGATGCCAAGCTGGTGCTGAGGGTGTTGACACTAATGTCATAGATCCAACATACACACCCGACCAGCCGATGAGCCCAGGGGGAGCCCCGATTGCCTAGAGTTCCAGGAGGAAAAGGATGGCCTAACCCTATGACAAGAAGGGTAAGAAGCAGAGGATTATTCTGATAAGTTCTTCCACCTCCACAGCCACTGCCACCACCACTGTCACCGACACTACTACCACTACTGCCACTACTACTGCCACCGACACTCCCACCACCACTCATATATCCACATCTATCTCACCCACCGTACCCAAAACTGTTCCACCACAATCCATACCCATTCCTACTCCCATCTACATCACATCCACCACTACACCTACTATTCCCAAAGTGGGCACATCCACCCAGTTTCCACCTCCACAGGGCGCCACTCTACCCACGGTTGGGTTAGAGGAACAGTTGGCGAGCCTAAACAGACTGGTACTTAAGATGTTGGCAACGGATGATCTCAGGGCCAATCAGCTGAACCAACTGATGGTTGTCAATGCAGCACAGGGCAAGCAGATTGCACAGCTTACTGAGAAGAACGAAACTCATGAGAGAGCTTTTGTTTGAGCTCACAATGCCCTGCAAGCTCAAAACGAGCTAGTTCTAATGTCAACAAAAAGGATCGAGGAGTTGGAGAGAAAGAACAAGAAGATCTTGTTAAGCCTGAAGGGAACGAAGGGTGAGCCACTAAAGATAAAGGGAGATGGAGATGATGGTGATGATGGTGATGATGATTCAAGTGATGATGAATCAGAAGAAGACGGTGATGAGGAGGAAGCAGGAAGGAGTGGGAAGGAAACAGGGATGATGATGATTAGGAGGATGATCCAGAAGGTAATGCAGCTGCATCTGCCTCAAATCAATCAGCAAGGGAGAGGCGTACCAAAAGAAATCAAGATCAAGGAGCCTCGTCCTCAGCACCTCATGCTGACGATCCACGAGATCAAGACAAAAGTAAATGATTAAGATGTTTATGTATTTGAAACTTTTTGTACTTGAATTGTGTATTACATTAATGTAATTAATGATAATTGATGTTTAAATGTTAGGATTTATAATTAATGTGTGCATTGTTCATTGTTTAATTGAACAGATAAAACTCAACAGACCAATGATTATGATGTCGCCCCCCTTCAGCAAATCAAGACTCAACTCACTATGATTCTTGATCTGTAAGGGATTGTGAGACGCTCTGTGAGTTACACTCCAGAGGATGGAGAGATAATTCACGACCTGACGGACGAGCAGCTCGCCAATATGTTTTGACTGAATCCTGATGAGCTTGTCAAGATGCTCTAGATGTCGATGTTATGCGTGATGAGGAGCTACAAGGAGTGAATGAAATTGAGATAGAGGATGTCACGTCAGATTATTATCCTCAGTACACTGACCCTGATGGCAATGTTATCCCCGACTTAGGTGAAACGTTTAACAGTGAGACATTTGACAAGTTAGATGAGAAAGAGAAAGAAAGAGAAAGAAAAAGAAAAGGATGAAGGTAAAGCCTAAGCTATAGATGCTGATGTTGATCTAAAGAAGGCTGAATGGGCTGCGTGTTTGATAGAGATGAAAGCTCAATGTGAACCTCCAAAGCTAAATGCCTACACCAAATTGTACAGAGTTAAGAGACAAAAGAAAGTGTCAGGCAAGATTATTAGTTGGGCTTATTTTGAGGATTTGGATGTGTATGTAGTGAAACGGGAGAAAGGGATTAAGTACTTCAAATAGCCGCAAGATTTGAAGACTCTCCATAATTTTGACTTAAACAGATAGGCTTGTTTAGATCTGTTGTATGCCAACCCGAGGAAGATGTCGGGATGGTTTGAGATGGCTTTGAAGAAAGAATACCACACCAAATGGGTAAACTTTAGACCTTAGCAACCTAAGAGGTTTATTCATAAGACTGAAGTTGACCCTATCAATGGAAGGCCTAAGGTGGTGTTGAAGTGGAGTCCTCCACATGCGATGTCTAAGATCCCTTTACGAGAGATGCCTCAGGACTTGACTCCACACTTCAAGTGGTGGTATTACGATTGGAGGACGGGGGAAGCGGTCATAGTTTTGAACAGAGATGGAAAGATAGAGACGATCAGGGTATTCGACCCGATGTGGCTTACAAACTTGTCTGCTGACAATGTCTACACGTTATACAAGTGGCCACTATTCTATGACACGTAAGTTATTGTACAAGCTCTTCAGTTCTAACATGTTATACGACTCTTCTTCGCTTTTGAGATACACGCGGGAGTCACCAAAGAGGAGAAGTACAAGAAATTTCAAGAACATGTGAAGAATGTTAGACAATAGGATAAACTAGGTCCAAGGGGGAGTTTATTGATACATTATGTTCCTAGTTTATGTAGTTAAATGTAAAAGTCTTTCATTTCTTACACATATGTAATGCAAGTGCTTAATGAAATATGATATGCGTTTTAATGTTTATTTGTCTTTGATTATATCATATTCTTATTGTATTTTCTATTACTCATATTTATGACAATTATATATGGGTTTGAGGTTGTTGTACATAGTACTGAGTCAATAATGATTCAGAAATGTGTTCAACTTAGTCGGGTGGTTATTCATGCTAGTGGACCATACTTATGGACCATACGCACGAATGAACCATTCTTATGGACCAGTTGCATGACAGAACCAGGAGACTGGATCAGTCGTATGCTTGAAATATAAGATTGACTCGGTCGCATGACTGAACCTTCAGTCATGCGTATGAGTCAAAGCATGAGTCAGTCGCACGACTGAACCATTCTAATGGCTCAGTCGTACGAATGGATTCTGAAAACCTATAAATACCATATAATTTGTAGGAAAATGGAACACTTCAAATACTATCATACCCTAACCGTCCAAAGCGTCCCAGTTCGTCCATCCAACTTCATAGTTCGAGCCTGATCGATTCCAACTCTTTCTTAACATTTGTTTAATCATTAGATTGATCAGGTTGTCGTTCTCACTGATTGGATTGCCAATCAAATAGAATTCCATGCTATTTGATCTGGTCTCACGCAGAATCAGTTAGTACTCCATATGAAAACAGTCCTAACACTTTGAGATGCTGATGAGGAATAGATTTGAAATGATTGTCATGGGAGAACTCAATTTTTTTCAAGGAATTCAAGTGAAACAAGTTGACAATGTCATCTTCATAGGTCAATCAAAGTATGTACAAGACATACTTACAAGATTTAGCATGACTGAATGTAAGGTGGCAAAGACACCAATAGCTAGATACCACTACCTTGGACCCGTTCTCTATGGGGAGTGTAGATGAACATATTTACAGAGAAATGATTGGGTCTCTTATGTATCTTACAGCCAGCAGGCCGGATATTATGTTTGCTAAATGTATATGTGTAAGATATCAAGCCAACCCTAAGATGTCACACCTGGTTGCAGTCAAAAGAATTCTTAGATATCTCAAAGGTGCTCCTAAGCTAGGCCTTTGGTATCCAAAGAATTCTGATTTCAATCTGTATGTCTATACAGATAGTGACTATGGTGGTTGCAACATGACTGCAAATTCCACATCTAGGGCATGTCAATTCCTTAGTAGAAGGATAGTCTCATGGCATTGTCAGAAACAATCCTGTGTATCTACATCAATTGCTGAGGCTGAATACATTGCTGCTGCAAGCTGCTGTGCTCAAGTACTTGGATTCAGAATCAGATGCTGGACTATAGATACAACTTAAAATAGACTCCAATCCATATAGACAACAATAGCACTATCTCTATCATAGAGAATCCTGTGCAGCACTCAAGGACAAAGGACATAAACATCAGGCTTCATCTAATTAGAGATAATCATGAAAACGGATTGAGAAAAATAATCAAGGTTGACACAAGTGAACAATATGCTAATCTATTCACAAAAGCTTTTGATGAACAGAGATTTAAATATCTTATATCAGCTGTTAGGTTGATTAACCTTGAATAGATATTCTTAAAACATAATCTATATTATTTCTAAAAGGAAGTGTGTGTCCTAAGTTGTCTAAATTAATCATCTACCTAAGCCCAATTTATCTTGGAAGAAACTTTCTAAATGATGTTTCTTAGCATTTTGAAAAAAAATTACCAAGTGTATTTTCCTTCGAAAGAAATTAACGTTGCCTTCGGAAGAATTTTAAGTTTTCAAAACACATAACTGCTTAAAGGAGATTTACCTTCAGAAGAAATTTCATATTTCTTCTGAAGCCAAAATATGCTTCTAAGTACTTATGTGTATTTCAAGAACAAATTTCTTCCGAAAAACGATTTCTTTTAAGACTAAATACTCTTCGGAAGAAATTTGCCTAAGTAAATTTTCTTTCGAAGCCATTTTTTCACTAAGCTTAGGAATATCTTCTAAAGTCAAAATTGGCTTCGGAAGATTTTCATAAATCTTCTGAAGACAAATTATCTTTGGAAGAAATCTCAACTTCCAAGAAAACTACCTTTTTGGGCACTTTTTCAGAGGTGGGACCGAAATTCAAACTTCAAAGTTTATCCTTTTGCATTAACTTTGTCTCAAGTCCATTCATATAAAACTATCCAATGGTTCCCCCCTCTTCCACTTTCTTCTTCATTTGCAATCTCTCTAAACCTAAAATCCCACTCACCGCCTTTGTTCATATCTTTCTTCACTTCAAAGCTACCATAAATTGCCAACTTCAACCATAGAAACCAACCAGATTTCTCCATGCAGCTTCACAAGCAACATAATCAGGTTACTCTGTTAAACTATAAGAAAGATCCAAGTTTCTCAATGGTCTGTCACTTTCTTTCACTCTCAAACTACTTCACCTCCCTTACCATTAATCCTATACTTTATTAGGATCATCTTTGGATTTTTGAGGACCTGCTAAGAGGTCACCATGGACGGGGAGAAGGCACTGTCTGCCACAGTGCAGGGGAGGACACTGTTCATCACTCTAGCCTCCATTAACTCACACTTGCAACTGGATATGAAGAAGGTGAAGTGTCCTTTATAAAATCTATTGTAAATCATTCTTTTGAGCGGATGGGCTATGAAGGGGACTTCTCAATTAGAATCTTCAAGAAAGGGAAGGTTTCCTCTCAATATAAGTACCTCCTACATGTTATTATTCATAGTTTTTCTAATAAACATGGAGGACGGGACCAAATTCCAGAGGATCTCTCCTTCATAGTTCATGGAATGGTTCATGGGGTCAAACTCAAGTATTCTTAATTTGTATATACTAATTTTCTTGCAAACTTGGACTCTTTACAGTAGGACATGTTTTCTAGATATGTGTAGCACATTCTAAACTGTGAACTGGGCTCACAGTTAAGGGGAACAAGTAATATTCTTAAAATGTGACAGATGAAGCCCCGTATCTTCAAAATAATGAGAAAGCCTACTATGGGCTTCTCAGGGGTAAAACAGCCCTAGTGCCAAAAATGTTAATGCTCATTGCTCAAGGTGACAACCTAGCAGCATCAGCTAGTGTTGAACCCGCACCTTCAACTTCAACACCACCTACAAAGCCACAAACAACCCTCATCTACCAAAGAACATCCAAACAAACCCCTACATAGGTTATTCAACCTTTGCAGGCCCCCATATCACCACCCGTACAGGAAGAAGTGGACACTGGAGCTCCTACTTCTCCTGAGGAGCAAACCGCTCCTATCTCACTAAGAATCAGCAATGAGGTTCCTCATGCTCAAGCTGATGAGCTCATGACCCAACAAGCTTTAAGCCTTCACTCAGAGTCTTGACACTCTAGTGAACAATTTTCAGGTGAAAGTTACCATCCGTAGCCTTTATACTTAAATCAACCCATGCCCAGCCTAAAATTCTATGATGATGAAGATATATCACTCAGTGAGTATCAAGAGTTTCTCTTCTCCTTCCTTGCTGGAAGAGAGATGAGTGCTCTTGTGTCCCCTATATCTAGCCTACATCATCCACCCCCAACTGAGGTGGATCTTCCTGAACTTGTTCAGGAGATCCATATGGAAGATACTCTCACTTATAAAAATGATTACATTATTAAGACCTCAACAATGGTAACCCATCCCATTGACACTTCAACTGAAGCTGTCAGTGAGCAGTGGAAAACCAACAGCCAAGAACAATAAGTTGGTGATGAGGAAGAAGACTTAGGTCCAATTATCTCATCCCTAGTGATTCTTCTACTGAAGATGAGGGGAATCTTAGACAAAAGGTTCAAAAACTATCTAAAACATGCACCAATTCAGTCTCCAAGGTTAGTCACTTGGAATCTCAAGTGGCTACCTTGCAAAGAATGGTCAATGATCAACACTTGATATTTCTGATATCAAGGAACAAGTAGTTAGGAAACCCTTTAGAAGGATTCAACTAGGAACACAAGAACCTGAGAATGTTATTGACTTAATCTCTAGCTCACCTCTGCAAGTGGGTGATACTACCAAAAAGGGGGAGGAAGTTGTCACAATCACGGAAGCTGGGAGTCCATCTTAGAGTATGGACATTAAGGACTCACCAACCTCACTTGCAATTATCCAGACCCAGCAACCTCCTCAAATTCACATTGATGTAGACTCACTTATCTAGAGTTTATTTGAGGAGGGTATACCAAGGGCAATGTAATACCCATTTTTTGGGGTGGCAAAGGAAATACATGGGTGGAGGTATGATGCTGAAAGAAGAGCCCTTATACTTCATAGAGTTCAAGGATAGCAAGAGGTCTTTAAATTTTAGACCTTGAACTACTATGACAACCTTTTTATGGTAAATATGCCACTTGCCAACCCAAGTCAAAATAGGTAACCTGACATACTGGCTGAGAGAATTCAAGACACGATCATGAAAGGACTCAGACATAAAATAAGACAATTGCAAGCAGACAATGTCATTGGTCAACTGGATGTTGAGGTGGACCCTAAGATTAGCTTAAAAGGGGAATCCTTGACTAATAGCCCAGTGACCGAACCTGTGAGCATTATGATAGAGTCAATCACTACAACAACATCTTGTACCCTCAATCAGGCACCAATTGGTGAAGGTGTTTCACAACCTCTCTCTGGCTAGAGCCTGACTGCTGAATCAGGTAATGAAGGCCAAAGCTCTCTCCACCCTACGTCACCAAGGCCTGTGAGTGACAAAAGGAAAAGGAAACTGACTCCTGAGGAGATTAAGGAGGAGGAAAGAGAGAGGAAGAGGAAGCTAAGGGGAGACAGTTCAGCTGGTTCCTCAAGCTTCATGGAAGATGCAATCAGTACAGCCCCCAGCCCAAACACTCAAAATGATAAGTTGAGGGCTGCCAGATTGAACTATCTGGAAACCAGGAACTATAACATTGATGAACTCATCTCTCTTCCCTTAGAAGAGTTAAATAAACTGGCAGACTTAAAGTTGACCAAAAAGAGAAAGGAGGCAGAGGATGCAGAGTTGCTCCTCAAAGTTAATGAAGATAGAAGACAAAAGAGACAATACATGGATGCTCCTCCTCTCTCCCCAGTTCATGAAAGCCCTGAAAGAGAGACTGTGGTTGCTGAACCACCTCAAGTAGACAAAGAAGCTGATAGACAAAACATGATCAACTACCTGAGTGCCATAAGTCTCTACCAGGCATCTACACTTCTTCCCCTCTCTTTGGAATATATTGAATTTGAGTATCTTAAGCAACTTGAACTACAATTCATAAATGAACAAAAAGCTGCTAACAGAAAAATGAGGGAAGAAGATGCAAAGTCAAGGGCCATCATCTAAAAAAGCCAAAAGAAGTCTGCTGACAGACAAAGGATGATGAGCTCTTAAAGTTGTATGGATTCTCCGGAAGGAGGCTTGGTCCAATGTCTCTATCCACTATGGATGAGCACATTAGGGTGATCAAGCAGAAGATTAAAAAGGTAGAGCTTATGGACTTGCATTCTCTACCAAGCCAATCTCCTCCAGAGGTTGAGTTTAAGGTTGAACAACAGACAACACAACCTGGTCCTTTAGTTGCTTCGTAACCAACTTCATCTTCTGATCCACAGTAGGGTTCTACTCCCTCTCCTTCTAAACCTGTGAGGGAAGAGGACCTAACTGAGAGAGGCACAACAGAATAACACGGTACTCCAGACCAGCCATCTCAGTTAAACACTCCAAAGAGGAAGAAAAGGATGGCTGTAAAGACGACCCAACTTCCAAACATCCTGAGGAGGTGCAACAAGAAGCTGATCAACCAACTCCTACCTGGTACAGCCTCTTGTAGCTTTAAAACCCATCCTGTCTTGGACTTTTGCTGCTAATCCAGACAGATGGTATGCCATCAGAGATCAAGGTGGTCAAGATGTCTACTTTTGGCAAGACATACTTGATCTACCTTTGCATGATCTCCATGACATGAGAACATATTATGAAAGTCTGAGGGATCCTGACCAACTAATGAAGAAAGGAATGGCCTTTATCTTAATGTGGATAATCAACTGAAGATCAATCTTCTTAGTTTTGGTAACATCAGCCTAGGGGGAGTTTATAAGGTTTATATAGAGGCTGATGCAAGCAAAGCAACCAAACGGCTTCCTGCATGCATGCACCAAGTACCAAGTAGAACTGCTACGGAAGTTTTATACTTTGCATGAGAATTATGCGAAGTATAAAATCTTCTCAAGATTGAAGTTCTCGCGGAAGCTTTATACTCTACAGAAGAAATATTTTAAGTATAAAGTCTTTCGAAGCGAAAGACTAATCTTCTGAAGCCAAAAGATGAAGTCTTCCGAAGCTTCAAAGACAAAGTCTTTCGAAGCCTAATGAAGTGAAGACTGATTTCTTCCTAAGACTTTGAAGAACATGCTTTTCTCTGATGTACTTTTACAAAATCTGACCAACTTTCCACTACAACTCTGAAGAATCACCAATTTGCATAAGTTGGTAAAAAGGTCCATGCTTTTATAACTATACATTAAGGTCTTTTTCTGTAACTTTCTACTTTACATACTTTTATCCTTTTGTATATATTAGGATGTGAGCTATGGCATGTCATAGTCACTAGTCAAAAGGCAATCTACCTTTTGACTCTATATTGATTTTGTTGTCTTTCAATGTTCCAACTGGTTTTCCAAGTATGGTCGGTTATAAGGTGTACTATAAAGTACCTCAATTTCTTGTAGCTTGTCTTTGATGCATTGTAACTCTTGTAATAGAATTGAATATTAATACACATCATCCTTGAAAACCTTATATATATTGTTCTTAAGTTCTGTCTCTTTACTTACTTGTGTTCTTTGCATCTTATCTCTTAAACCCCGGTTCCCTATTTGATCTGTTAAGTGCTCTAACACTCTCCTTATTGTAAGAGTGATTGTATTGATCATCCCTTAACCGGTCTTGCATTTAGGTGCTAACTCAATTTGAAACTCAATTTCTCTATCGGCTGGCTCTGCTGACAGATCCTCGGTGAACAATTAGGAAAGTCACGTACGATGGGTGCAGAAGCAAGTTGAATCACCTTCGCATCAACATCCTTAACATAGATAGCTAAGCACCACACACTCGCCTCGTAAACTTCTCTGCCGTGACCATAGATATAACTCGTGGGATGGCGCACTCCTTGTCTCTATATATCATTACCGGATTACCATCCGGTGCAATCAAACGAATCATCTTCTTTTAAGACGTGGTGTTTTCATAGTAGGTCACCAACCAATCAATTCCTAACCCATATCAAAACCTCCCAACGCCATAACGTACAACCTAGCAGTAAACCTATGACCCTCTAATTCTATAAGGCAATCGTTAATCATATCGGTTTCCCTCGTAGATTTACCAATAGTAGTCTATATATAGAAAGGCACATGTATCTTCTTACTCTAACCAAGTATCAAACAACAAATTGCAGCAGATACGAAGCTCCCACTAGTAATAGAATCAAATAGCATAGAAACATACATATGGTTTACTAAAAACATACCTGAAACCTTTTCACACTCTACTCTAGCCTCCTCTCTAGTCATGTTGAATGCCCTTCCCTTTAGCTTCGTGCTGTCATTCTTCCCTTTTTTCCCCATCATCCAGATCCCTAAGCTTCTTGCTTCACCTTTCTTGCAATCTCGACCCATATGGCTTACCTCACTGCACTTATAGGTACCTTATGCGCCTTACCAGAATGACCCTCTCCTTCATATTTGAAACATCTATTCGGTGACACTACGCATTCCCTTAAATGACTCCTACCACACTTCTTAAATTTCTTACGATCCTTCCCCTTCCTCTGTTCTGTACGACGGTCATCAATCCTAATCTTCTTTTCCCCAATCATGTAGTTGTCATTCTCAAAGCTCTTTCCATTCCTATTCCAGTTCCATTTCCACTTCTCAACCTTCTTTTGGATTAGCACAAGTTCCATGTCTTCGTATAACCACCCTGTTAAGTCAACAATAGACCTGAATGTACTAGGTCTAGCAGCATTCTTGTTTCTCCTAATATCCACTAGCAAACCCTCCATATACCTCTTGATCTTCTTGGATACGGGCATCAGCATATCTTGCACAAGCCTACCCAGTTTGTTAAATTTGGAGGTGTACTATTAATGTTCATGTACCTAGCATCCAAATACAAGAACGCCTTCTTAATCTTGTCCAACTCCCGATGTGGACCGTACTCCTCCAGCATCAACTCCTTTAACTCAAACCACCTTATTTTTTCTATTGCTCATCCTCCATCGGCTTGGACAATGTTGCCCCACCATTATAATTCCGAGTCAATAAAGGAATATGTTGTGAACTTCACCTTTTGATCCTCCCGACATTCTCTGACCCAACAGTGAATGGGAGTAGCATTTCCGTTACTGTTAAAAGTCGAGGGCATGCACCTCCGAATTGCCCCATAATTACATCCCTTAGAAGTCTCCTTCTCTAAATCTTCTTAGGGTTTGGTGGTTCCTCCTCATATTCTTTAGCCCTCTCAATGGATTTATCGACTTCTTCTCATCCTTCTTCCCCCTTTCTCAGCCTTTGGTCCATCCTTAATTAAGACATAATAAGATACGCATCAATTATATATTACCTATCTTTTCTAATAATAATGGTTGTAAACATACTAAAGGATTGGAAACCACCATATCCATCACCTTTAGCACAAAGATGGTAGTCAGGACATGTAGTTCACTCGCCAGAGACTGCCATGGGTTTCCACTGAAATCAGTGGTGGTTGTGCTTTTCCTTCTATTGTGTGAAAACCCAAATCAGGGAAAAAGATAAAAGATGGTTTATACAGGTAAGGCAAGTATATGGGTTTAATGTTGCCTATGAGCTTCAATTCAATGAGCTTTGTTAAGCTTAAAGCATTCATAACCTTTTATGATTATTTATATAATTATACTAAATATTATTATTTTTTTCTATACTTTACAATAAATAATATTTTTTATATTTTTATAATTACTTTTTGTCTTCCATGCATTTACAATCATGTAAAATATATTAAAAACATTATAAGATTTTGAATAGTGTTTCCCAAAAATACAAATTGAACACTAAAGTTCATATATCATTCAATTACAACCATCAATACCTATACCATATAATATAGAAAATACACTCACATACATTTAAGGAATAGGCTGTGAATGCTCTTACATTCTTCATTTTTTTATATAATGATGAATAATTACAGTAAATATCATTGTGATATTTATTTTGTTAGATTTTGATGTGCAGTGGTTAATCATTTCTTAAAAAACCTAATCATTTGTGTGTTAATCATTTATCGAGCTTTTGTTTGTAAGTTTAGAATAGTTCACGTTACGACTCATTAAGATTGTCAAGCTATCATTTGCGCCTAGGGTTACTAAGTTAGGCTTCAAATGAATCTATATTTCTTACTGGGCCCTATTAGGTCATATACTTTAGGTTGGCCTATATTTGGTCTAGTTTGATTAATTGATTTCCTGTTAACCCAAGTACCTATGGTCCACATATGTTCACGTGTTTTGATTAACGTGTCTCCAATAGTTTCACTATAGCATTTTAAAAATTAAAAATCGGTTGGATTTTAGTATTGTCATATTAGTAACTCTAAATTGCATAAGTGTGAACTCATAATGGCCATATCTAATTCGGAATGTGGTTTTTAGAATGTCATCATCTAGAACCCTTAACTGATGGCATCCTGATCTGAGATAAATCTTGAAGAAGTAAGTAGCTCCTTGTAATTGATCAAAAAGATCTTCAATACATGGACCGAGATATCGATTCTTAATAGTCACTTTGTTAAGTTCTCGATAATCGATGCACATTCTTGTTGAACCATCCTTCTTCTTAACAAACAAGACCAGAGATCCCCATATTGAAGAACTTGATCTTATAAATCCCTTTTCTAGAACTTTACATAATTGTGTTTTAGTTCGTTCATCTTAGTTTGGGCAAGTCTAAAAGGAGCCTTTGCTATTGGTTTGTTCTTGATACTTAATCAATTTTAAACTCTACTTTGCGCTTAGGAAGAATATCAGCTGGTTCCTTTAGGAAGATATCTTTGTTGTTAGTCACTACGGGCATATCATGAATCTTTCATTTTGTGTCCATGTTTGTGATCAAGATTAGAAAAGCTAGAAATCCTTTGTTTAATCATTTGGTTGCCTTTAACATGGATATGATTCTTACTTGCTTTGGAATTTTATCACCAAGTATGGTGATTTTCTTTCCCGAAGGGGTTTGAATTTCTACAACTGTCTAGTCACATATGATATGGGCTTGGTTAGAACGTAACCAATCCATTCCCAATACAACATTTAACCCAACCAGTGTCATAAGTAACAAATGCACCACTATGATGTGCCCTAACAAGTTTATGCGACAGTCGTTTAGAGAGTTTGAGATTTTGATAATCTCGCCACTAACGGTTTCCACTTCATAAGGTTGTACTAACTTGGCTAAGTGTATATTTAGCAAACTACAAAATTTATGATTGATAAAACTTTTGTTTGCACTAGAATCAAATAATATCCTAGCATAAGTTTTATTAATAGTAAAATGTGCATGTGATTGCATTTGATAGTTTTGTCGCCAAACTCTCTTCCATTTTTCTTTGGCCCTCAAACATATTTGGTACCATAAGTACTGGCACCTCCAATGTTGCTAGATTTTAATTTAAGCCAATCAGTCTTGATATGTCCTTTCTGTCCACACTGGGAACATTTTCCATTCTTTCCATCTTTTATATTATGCCAAGTAATCTTGTAACGCTCACAAAATGCATTGCTTTCCATTTAGCATTTTCATAAGTAATACTTTGTGCAGGTTCTACACTCAGGAATGGTTTGTTTGTTGCCAATTTTTTTCTCAGTTATTCCTCTTAATCGTTCATCATCTCATCTCAAATCTATATTATGTCATTCCCCCTTAAAGATGCATACTCTCCTATATGTTTGATTCTACTACCCATTCGATATCATTGACTTGACTTGCTTAGAATCAATAAGGATCAAATATACTGATGGATTTCTATCATAATTGTAGCATAAATACTATAATCAATGATCAAACATAGTAGAAATCGTAATGTTGATTGTATATTGATAAGAAGCATTCAATAGTACAATCAGTGTTAGATCGGGTTATATGCTAGCAAGACATTTCTAGTGATCGGCATATCAAAAGGTTTAATCTAAGTCAATTATCTTACTAACACACATACACAAATACTTTGAGTAAAAGTAAAGACACAAGATGATATTTCAAAGTTTTCACTCGATAAATCTTTCCAATTACAATCAGCAAATATCAACAGATAACAAGTGGGCTAACAAGCCAACCAAAAACTATACAAGTGAGAGGTATTTATACAAAGAAAGCTCAAGACTTTGAATGAATCAGTTTACATCTATTCATGGTTTAGGATAACATGTGTACATCATAGATAGAGAATCGACACATCAGAGATCAACAGCTTCAGTACAATGTTGTCTCCAAAAGGCAGAACAATATAGCCGCCAATATATTTGGTACAGACAACCATTTCTAGTGTAACAATCAATCAGAACCTCGTCAAGTTGAGTGTTGATCGGCAGTAATTCACCACTAGGCAGATTATGGGAGTTGACAGCCATTTCTGAACTCTGAGTTTTTAGTAGCTTTATTCTCTTCATGGATCAACAATCAGGGTTTTCTGTGTAATCAGGGTTGTGATTGTTGCTAGCTATTTCAAAGTGTCAAAAACTTTATCTTTTTATAGGTCTAATACAATAACCTGTATAATAACTTAACTACCTTGACACAAAATCTAGGTTTACTAAGTACAGGATATAAAATAACCGTGTCAGTTCCAACCGCATTTGGTTTTTTAACATCCGTATTTGTCTTTTCAGATCTACAAAGTCTTGGCTGCATTTTTTGCCTTAGGCATAAACATTTTTTTTCACCCGTATTAGTTTATGCGGGTAGACAAAAGCTCATCTTCATTTGTCTTTGTTCACCTGCAATGACTAATATTATACAAATACTTAACCTTTTCTTATGTCTGCACTTCTTTAAGCTTCATCCGTATTAGTCCATACTTGTAATATTTCCAACCAAAACAACTATCTATGACTACCTGAATTGGCATGCATGATCCTTTAAGGGTCTGAAAGGTTTACATATAAAGGCTAATGCAACCGAAGTAACTTAAGAGCTCCCAGCATGCATGCATGAAGTGCAAAGTAGAGTTACTTTGGAAGTTTTACTCAATGGAAATAAGCTAAGTGTAAAATATTTCAAAGCCAATTGAAAAAATCTTTCGAAGCCAAAGATGAAGTCTTCCAAAGCTTCAAAGACAAAGTCTTTCGAAGCCAAAGATTGAAGACTGATTTCTTCCGAAGACAAAAAAGAAATGCTTTCTCTTATCACCTTTTGACAAAAAAATTGAACAACTTTCTGTTGCTATTCTAAAGACTCACCAACGTAATTTAGTGAAAAGGTCCATGCTTTTGTCAACTGTAGACTATGGTCATTGGTCTGTAACATTCTACTCTTGTATCTTTTATACTTTTGTAATATATTAGAATGTGAGCTATGGCATGTCATAGTCACAATTTAAAAGGCAAACTGCCTTTTGACTATACATTGATCTTGTTGTCTAGATTAGTGTTTCCAGCTGGCTTTCAAAGTATAGACGGTTGCAGGATGTAGTATAAAGTATCTCAGGTTATTGTATTTATTTTTATACTTTGTAACACTTTTAATAGAACTTGAGAGCAATATACAACATTTTTGAAAACCATACTTATTTTATTCTAGTTCTTTGTTCTGTCTTATACTTACTTGTGTTCTTAGTATCATCTACTAAAACCCAGTTCCCTATTTGATATGTTAAGTGTTCTAACTCTCTTCTTATTATGAAACTAATTGTATTGATCGCCCTCACGTAGTCCTGCAATTGGTATTAGAGCATTTTATGCTCTTGATTGTAAGATTTCACACTCTTAAATCCCTTCAGTTTCACAAAACACTTAATAACTCAAATGCTTGCTCTCACAAAGGCTGATGTGGAAACCTATACTATGATAAAGTATGCACTGATCACTCCTGATGACATTGATACTTGGTGCCAAAAAATATAAGGCTTCATCAAGTCTTAAGATAGTAGGATGTAGGGATCTGTTGTCTTAGGACCTCATGTAACATGCACCTCTTTAGATGTTGCTGGTGGTGGCATGATACCAAAGGAATTGGCTGAATACTTAGAAGAAGACTAGAAGAAGATTGATGTAGATCAGAAAGCCATGATCACCATCCAAACTACTCTTCCAAACTCTATGTATAGAGGCTTCAGGAAGTGAAAAACTGCTAAGCAACTATAGGATATACTGAAGCTTATGTATGATGGGTCAAATGAAGCAAAAGAGAACAAGAAAGACCTCTCAAAGAAGCAGTTTGAGAACTTCACCTTTAAGATAGGTGAAACCATGACTCAATAATACTTTTGGTATGTTGAGATTATGGATACTCTAATAGATGTTGGAGTAACTCTTGAGAACAGGGACATTGTGAAGAAGTTCATGTCCTCTCTTCCTAGACAATGGAAACACTATTGTGTCGTTATTAAGAGGACTAAAAACCTTAAGACCCTTACTCTCACTGAGTTTTATGGTATCCTCAAAGGATACCAGATGGAGATGAACATAAGCAATCCATCTTGCAACTCCAACCATCAGCAGGGTTCAGCTGTTCATGTGGTTGAAAGAGAATGCAGAGAACCACAACATCATCTTATCTGAAACCCTAAAAGCTCATAAAATGGTCCTTTCATCACCTTCCCGGAGACATCAAGGGAGAGCTAAATCCAAGGAAGCCCAATCCAAGAAACAAGCTCTTCTCAAGCTTTTATGTCTACCGATGAAAGCAGTGGCTTCCACTACACTCTTGAAGACTTGGACTGCATCCATCCAGATGATCTGGAGTACATGGAGATAGTCCAATAGATGGCTCTTCTTACTCACAGATCCAAGAAGTTCTATAAGAAGAAAGGAAGGAAGTTTCCCAGCAATGCAACCAATGGAAAGTTTAGGATGGATAAAAGAAAGGTGAAGTGTTATAACCGTAACCAAATGCAACACTTTGCTAGGGAATGTAAGGCACCAAGGACAAATTATGGCCAAGCACAACCCGGACCATACTACACTGATAGAGCTCCACACACCGAGAAGCCCAAGCAGCAAGCTACAACTTTTGTTGAAGAATGAGGCTTTGATTGAGTTTCCAGCCTAAAGATGCATCTCCAAACCAAGCACTGAGGGCTGATCATGAAGAAGCCAAGGTATTGGAACATCTTTCTACCCTAGAATGTATTGCTAAAGTTAACAGATACAGGTCCTATAACTTAGATATGAGATCTAACCTTGAGTACTTAAACATCTTAAAAGCTTATTTTAAAAGAGCTAAAAATGATTATGAACTTAAAATAGAAGATCTAAAGAAAACCATTTCAACTCTTAAGCATGAACACACCAACTACAAGACTCAAAGTGAACTAAATGCTAGGTTGAGCTTGTGGTCAGCAAAGCCAGGGCCAAAAAAATTTTTTGGAAGAAGTGACTTTCAAGAATATTATATCCTCATCCTTGCATGCAAAAGTGTGTTATCAGAACAAGTAGGGACAGGGATCTACTAAGATAGCTCCTCTACCCACTTTACTAACTGTAAGACCTCCAAGGTGTAGAACTTGTAAAGATGAGCTTCCCTTCATAGATCCCACTTAAGAAGAGGATGAAGAGGAGATCATGAATGATGAATCTGAGAAGAGTGAAGAAGATCATCCTAAGAAGGGTCACTATTCTCTGGAGGAGAGAAAAGAATCAATGATGATAAAGTCCAAGAGAAAGAACTTGATCAGAGCAGGAAAGAGAAAATCAAACAAGGCTCAAGCGATCAATGCCACTTTCAACTCCAAAATGAAACAAGTCTCTCTTTGCAGGATTTGAAGTGGTGAAGGGTGAAGATATAACTATGGACTCTATTTCTAGGAGTTCTAGTACATGTCCAACTCATCCTTATGAAGAAAAGAAGGCTGAACAGCTATGTACCACTGCTACACATCCTGAACCATCCATGTCCAAGAGCAAACCTCATCCTAAAAAGTTTGTTGCGTCATCTAAGAAGATGAAGATGGAAATGGAAAGCGATCAAGCTCAGGTTTCTACTCAAAAGAAGACTCTCTGAAGGAAGCCAATTAAGTACATCATGTGTGGAAGTACTTCTCATCTTGCTAAGGATTCCATCTACAATCCTAAAAGTACTATCCACATGACGAAGAAGAAGACTTCTTAGAAGAAGAAGAAGATGTTGATGATGAAGGAAGCGTCAGAAGGAAAATATCTTCCTTTTGGAAGCTCCAAAGTGGAAAATAAGATATGTGAAAACTTGTCTTCGGAAAAAAAATTTTGGTCTCGAAAGAAAGGAATGCTTCCAAAGCACTAAAGTTTGCTGTAGTGAAGGAAAGATCTTTCAAAGGTCTAGTCTCCAAAACTTTCAAAGTTGTCAAAATTTCTGGAGTGTTAAATGTTAAGTCTAATCTTCCAAAGATGTTGTGGAAGATAAAGGAAGACAATGTGACTGAAAGTTCTTCATCAACAACAACATATGATCCTCAAAGACTGAATATAGGATAATTACTATTGCATTATCTTCAGTCCACTTTGACAAGCCCAAAACCAATGAGACTTGGGCTTCCAAGTGTAGCTAACTATCTCTTTTTATGCAGGAACAAATAAAGACTAAAATAAATATATGGATCATTGATATGGATGTTCCAAGAACATGACAGGCAATGTCTCTTTACTCCAACTCCAGTGATAACTAACCTTGCAGATGGAGTTCCTATTAGCACAAGCATGACAAATTTAGCTGACACATCTGAGGTGCCTTGCAATTCTAGCTTAGAGGCACAGAACTCAAATGATGGAGCTTCAAATATGGGAGGAAATTATGTTGGTGATAGTGATTAATAATTCTTGATGCTGATACTCACTTGATGGAAGACAACATCCATGATATCACACACTTATTGGATCAAGCTCTCTCTTGATAAGTGTGCTAATA
This sequence comes from Flaveria floridana, assembly GCA_018326465.1. Lineage (NCBI taxonomy): Eukaryota > Viridiplantae > Streptophyta > Magnoliopsida > Asterales > Asteraceae > Flaveria > Flaveria floridana. The sequence continues at coordinate 33,863 of BJCO01815696.1, forward strand.
AGGTGGGTGACACTCCATTGCCAGATCTAAAATTCATAAAGTTAGATCTATCCAATCAACTTGTTGTGATTCTTCAACTCATGATCCCCATGTCACACCCCACCACAAAGATCATTGGAGATGTTGACACAGGGGTGAGAACAAGAGGATAAACCCGTGACAATAATGTTTGTCTATACTCTTATTTCTTATCGCAGATAGAGCCAAAGAAAGCTTATGAGGCTTTAAAGGATGGTATCTGGATTAGAGCAATGTAGGTGGAGCTGCTTCAATTCAAAAGGCCAGTGGTTTGAAACCTATGTCCTCTTCCTTAACAAAAGACCACTATAAGTACCAAATAGGCCAGGGGAAATCAAGCAGCCAAGAACTCAGTGCTGGTGATGAGGAAGAAGAATTTGGTCCCATTCTCTTATCCCCCCGTGATTCTTCTGATGAAGATAAGGGGAGTCTGAAACTAAAGGTGCAAAATCTGACTAAAACCTGCACCTATTTAGTCACAGAGGTTAGTCACCTAGAATGTCACTACCTTACAAATGAAAGTCAATGAGCAGCAACTTGAGATCACAAATCTCAAGGGCAGGTTATCTGAGAGATCACTTAAGAGGGCTTAACCTGGTCTATAAGAACCTATGGATATGATGGATCTAACCTCAAGCTCACCTATGCAAGAATATGATGCTACCAAAAATGGGGATAAAGTCCTCACAATCACAGAGCATAGGAGTTCTTCTTAGATTACGGACATTGAGGATTCACCACCCTCACTTGCAATTGTCCAAACTCAGCAAACTCCTCAACTATACATTGATATGTACTCACTCATACAGAGTTTGTTTAAGGAGGGTATACCAAGGGCTATGCCTACACCATCCTATGATGCTGAGAATGAAATATTAGGGTGGAGGTATGATATCAATAGGAGAGCCCTGATACTACATAGACTTCTGGGGCAGAAAGAGGTCTTCAATTTTCAAACCCTAAAGTACTATACCAGTCTTCCTCCAGTCCACATGTCACTTGCCAATCCCAGTCAAAACAGGTAAGCTGACAGAGTAGCTGAGAGTATTCAAGATAGGATTGTTGAAGAGTTCAGACATAGAAGAAGACAAAGGATAACATGCAATTTCATTGGTTAACTGAATGTGAGGTGGACCCTAAGATTAGCTTCAAAGGGGAAACCTTGACTGTGCATTGTTCTGTCTCATACTTACTTGTGTTCTTAGTATCATCGACTACAACCCGGTTCCCTTTTTGATCTGTTAAGTGTTCTAAGTCTCTCCTTATTATGAAACTGATCGTATTGACCACCTTCACAAGGTCCTGCAGGGTCCAACAATACTCCCCCTAAGGATAATGCAGCCTAAGTACTTTAAGTGTTTTGGATGATATAAGTTGTGAAGATTATGATGGATCTTCTGTTGTTGCTTGTTGTGATATAGATGCTTGGACTGTTGTGGTGGTTGAAGAAGATGTAGTTGTTATAGACGGTACTGTAGTTGATGTTGATGGTGTTGTTGTTGTTGTTGTTCGAGCTGTTGCTGCTGGTGGTGGTGGTGGTTGAACTGGAACAGTGGCGGGATATGCTTCAGTAGGATAATAGTGATACTTAGGATTGGTAGGGTCCAAAATAAAGTCCATTGATAGGTTCAAAATGGATCGATGTGTGATGATATTATAATGCAATGATCAATATAAACACAAAGTAATCAAACACAAGCAAATACTTCAAAATTCATAGCTGTTTTCATTGATAGTAGATGCAAATGGATACAATATGCAAGGTAAATAATAAAAGAAAGTTCTAACTATTTTGAACACCTGCAAACTACGCATAATCTCCTATTTATACTAAAAATGAAAACAAAGAAACATATATTTACAAATAAGTCCCTATACTATTACAAAAACAAAAATGACTAATGCTAATCTTTAAAGAGGCTCTAACAATACTCCTCCTAAGATTTGCATTCATCTTAAGTCAATTGTGAATTCTTCTGGTTCTTCTTTGACAGAGAACATTGGTTTGTCTTTATACATCTCTAATTCCTTCATTAATTTTTGAATTGATGACTTGAATGTAGCTAACAAAATTCCTTTCTCTGGCTTTGATTCATTTGTTTTGATCTCCATCTTCTCCATCACTTCTAATGTTTCTTTTGATAATCCAACTATGTCAGCATTTGCATATAATTAAATTGGTTTTGGATGATCACTTGAATGAATTTCCAAGACAATTGTACTTGAAATCCTCATGAATTCAATGTTCTTTATATCCTTCTTTATGATGTTTGCATATGCAGGAGCTTGCCTCAAGGAAAATCTCTTCATAGCAGCATTCATTACTTTGATCATAGTCATGACATACTTCTTGTCATTCTCAGCAGCCTTAGAAGATACTCTTTCAAACTTTTGATTAGAAAAAAATAAGATATAACTTGGATGTAAGAGTTTAATCTCTAAAACTCCAAACAAGCAAATCATATCTTTATCCGAATCATCCAGATTTCTTACTAACATCAACTGAAATGAATCAGCATGATAGAACCATCTCAAAATTGGCTTAGAAATTTAAGTACCATCGATAACTTTCAAACCAAGATTTATTACTTTGTCAAAGTATCTGTCACTAAATGACTCTAAAAACCCTTCTTCTACAGCTGAACTGGAAGCACCTTTCTTTCTTTTCTTCAAGTTCTTAAAATATTCTTTATCCTCTTGATCCCATCGGGTTTTAAGAAATGATGCCATTCCTGAAATATCTTGATCAAGAAGTTTTACAAAGTTTTCTATTCTTTGTGCCTTTGTAGGAGTAACCAATGGCAATTTATACAATTCCTTCAGATCTTGCACAGGTAGAGCAACGATGCTAGAGTAAAAATGATAAACATCACATATAGAATTTACTCTCATAATAAAAAATGCATCAAATACTTCATCATATTTCCATGCTATTATTTCTACTTCATTTGTTTTATCAGGAACAATCATAGCATTAAGCAATTCAGAAAGAGATTGACCTATTTGTAACATATTTCTTATAATGTCTCCCGCAGATATAGCCTTGTTACACAGTTGTTTTTGATCAACTGAAACATTGTAAGCATGTTTTTCACTGGTTGGAAATATATCCATCAATTATTTTCTCCTTTCATGCGATCTCCTCACTAACTCCATTGATTTTATCTCATGAGGTTTCAAAATTATTGTTCTCTTTGTGATTTCAAGGTATTGAGGGTTTCTGTATCGAGCACAATCATTGTGACATCCGTCACCAAAATAGGTGTATTGACCATTGATTTTGACGGTTGATGTGACAACCGGTCCCAAGGTCACTATTCTAAACCCTAATTTAATTGCATCATATCCCGTATTATGAGTACTAATAATGGAAACAATTCAATTATATCAAGAGTGTTAGAATCACTAATTTTATTTGATCAATTTTTATGATTCTATGTGACTTATGTGAATTTAGTCATTTTAAGTCTTGCCTTTTTAGAAAAATTCGTGCCCGGGGATATTGATTGGTTACCCTGGCTAGAATTAAGGATATCAATTGAAACAATTTAAAAGTATATGTGCACACACACCCTTGAAATTTTCGGATTTAAGTATGCATTATCATGCATACCACTTAGTCAATTTACTAACAACTTATACCACCAAAAATACTATCATTTTATAAAATCTACCCAAACATTAAATAATTAAACTTGAAAATTCAAATGGCACTAGGAGACAAGCCAAGATTCGGCCGCCACCTATGCCAACCAATGGAAGATTTTGCTTTCTTACACACCTCCACCTTTTTCTTACATCCACTCCCTCTTCATGCATTATTCACTTTGAAAGACTTCACCATTTCACTCTCCTCTCTCCCTCTAGAAAATACCTGCTGAAACACTCTCATCCTCTCCAAAAATCCTCTCATTTCAGCCCCTAAAATCGCAACAACAAGCTGCCATAATCGGCCAGCAGCAAAACCGCAGCAAGGGTGAA
>BJCO01815701.1:0-12456 GCA_018326465.1 Flaveria floridana
GTTCCTCATTAGGAATCTTTTATGGATCATGATTAAGAATATCCAGGTATGTGCTCAGCATAACAAAGATTGTCTTGGTGTACTCTAAGTCTATGATTATCATAACATATGAGACACTTAAATTAAGCAATTTATAATCTGTTTCACTTGGAGTATTGAAGTTAGATTTCAAGCTATCTATCTTGAAGAAATCAATACTTACCACATAATCGTGAGAATTTAGTTCTTCACTGTTGTATCTGATGTTAGGTGTCCCATGCTGAGCCTATCCATCAAACAAGGTATCATCAGTCTTTATTAGTTGAAAAAGACTCAAGTGAAGAGCTATGCTAGTGTCCTATCATTTCTTATGAAGTGTATGTGTGATTCAATGCTATAAATGATTTGTTTGCATGTTATCTTGATTTTGAAAAAGATATAAGTGGGACAATTGTTTTGGACTTTGACAAAATTAAGACTATTTAACTTTAATGTTTGAAAACATTAATTTGTTGTTTCATAGTTTATCATACCAAGTGACTGAACCACAAATTCAAATCTAGTTGAATCCAATGATTTTGTAAAAAGATCAGCCAATTGATTGTCTGTATGAACTTTGATTAACTGGATCAAACCCATTTCTGAGCAATCTCTTAGAAAATGATATCTGATCTATATGTGTTTGGTTTTTGAATGTTGAACGGGATTGTCTATTATAAATATTACGGCAGAATTGTCAATATGTATGGGTGTTTTACGAAAATTAAAGCCATAGTCAAGCATTTGGTTTTGAATCCATAACACTTGAGAACAACATGAAGAAGCATCTATGTATTCTGCTTTAGCTGTTGACATAGATACATTTGTTTGTTTCTTTCACTGCTAGGAGATCAATCTTGATCCAAGAAACTGACAGCCACCACAGGTAGATTTCCTGTTGTTTTTCAACCCCCATAATCACTGTCTATGTAAGCATATAAAAAGAAGTCTACATCTTTTGGATACCATAAACCAAGCGCTGGTTTGCCTTTTAGATATCTGAAAATTCTCTTTACAGCATTTATGTGTGATTCCTTAGGACCTGCTTGATATCTAGCACATATGCATACTGCGTACGTGATATCTGGTCTGCTTGCTGTAAGGTACATCAGAGAACATATCATTTATCTATAAAGTTTCTTATCACCTGATGTTTTCTCTGGATCTGGGCCAAACTTCAGTCCAGTTGCAAATGGTGTTTTGCTTGATGTACAATCTGCCATGTTATATTTCTTGAGAATCTGATGCACATACTTGTTTTGGTTGATAAAAATCCCATCTTGTTATTAAAGAACTTGTAGTCCAAGGAAGAATGTAAGTTCTCCTACTGAGCTCATCTAGAATTTTGATTGCATAAGAGCTTCAAACTCTTTGCAAAGTTATGTGTTTGTGGATCCAAAGATAATATCATCCACATAGACTTGAACCACTAACAAGTCTTGTTCTTTCTTCTTTAAGAACAATGTCTGGTCTATTTTCCCTCGGGTATACCTAGTCTGTAGTAGAAACTTAGATAAAGTTTCATACCACTTCCTAGCTGCTTGATGAAGACCATATAGAGCCTTATCTAACTTGTAGACTCTATGTTCTGGATCTTCAAACCCTTGTGGTTGAGCAACATATACCTCTTCATCTATCTTTCCATAAAGAAAAACACATTTTACATCCATTTGAAAAATAGTGAAGTTTTTAGATGAGGCATATGCAAGGAACACTCTGATGGCTTCTAGTGTAGCGACTGGAGCAAAGACGACATCATAGTCAATGCCTTCTTCCTGAGTATATCCTTGGCTAATAAGCCTTGCTTTGTTTCTAATGAGAATCCATCTGTCATCTGCTTTGTTTCTGAATAGCCATCTTGTGCCTATGGCATATTGACTTTCAAGAAGATCAACCAGTTTCCAGACCTCTTGCTTTCTGAATTACTATAGTTTCTCTTGCATTGCTTCTATCCAACAGTTGTCTTTAAGTGCTTCTGTGATGTTTTTAGGTATAGCTAGGGATAAGAAACATGAATACAAGCAAATGTTTGCGATGTCTGATTAACTTCTTGTCAGTCGGGTATGAATGTCACCTATGACATTTTCTAAAGGGTGATCTTTGTGTATTCTTGTTGTTTCAATCTGATCAACAGGGATTATTGAATCAAGATTGTTGAATGTTTGTTCTGGTGTTGTAGGATGGGAAAGTGTATTTATGGTTGTGGGACAATCTGGCTGTACAGGTTCATTGAATGTTTGAGGGGAATCATGAAAGAAATCTAAGATTTCATCATCATGATGTGGGTCTGGTAAGGAATGATAATTATCATCATCATCAACTGTATGAGGTTGATGTGATGTTGGTTGATTGGGTGGTTTAGTCATCACAGGTGTTGATAAAGATGGTGTAGATGTGTTTGTTTCATTGGATGTTTTGGTTTGTTCCCTTGGAGGTGTAACTGTTATGCTTGAAGGAGATATGGTTGTTCTCCTTGGAGGATCAACAGTTAAAGGAACATCAATAGTTGGTTGAGGAGGTACCATAGGATATTCAATATCTTCTTTTGTACCTGTAACATCAAAATAAGATGTGTCAAATGATTTTGTTAATGAATCAATGTCAAACAACTGGTCTAATCCAATGACTTTCTTTGTGCAAGAGTGTTCATTAAAAATAATATCAGTTGTTTCTTCCATAATTTTGAAGTCTTGGATTGTATACTATGTAAGCTTTTGAGCTTCTAGAATATCCAACAAAGAATCTATCATATGCTTTTGGAGCAAATTTGGATAGTTGTTCTCTTGTGTTTAAGATTGAAACAGAACATCCAAATGCTTTAAGAAATCTAATGAAAGGTTTTCTTTTAAACATTAATTCATATGGAGTTTTTGTATGTTCTTTGATTATTAATGTTCTATTTTGAATGTAATAAGCAGTGTTGATTGCTTCAGCCCAAAAAGATATGGGCAATAGAGAGTCAGCAAGCATTGATCTGGTTGCTTCTATCAATAAGCTACTCCATTTGGCTGAGGAGTTCTTGCTACACTGAACTGATAACTTATTCCTTTTTCTGCACAAAAAGAAGAAATAGAGTCATTCTTGAATTCAGTACCATCATCACTTCTTAAACTTTTAACTTTAAGATTTTATTGATTCTTAATCTTAGTGATAAATGTTTTGACTATGTTTGGTGCGTTTGACTTGTGTAGTAGAAAGAAAACCCAAGAAAATCTGGAGTAATCATCTACTATAACAAGACAATATTGCTTCTTTCCTATGCTTAGGATGTTTGTTGGGACAAAAAGGTCCATGTGAAGCAATTTGAGTGGTTTGTACAGAAGAATTCTTTTTGAGGTAAACCTATTACTAAGTCACCTTTTACAAGATGATTCATTCTGTTATAATTATAGTGTCCCAATCATCTATGCCATAATTAGGAAACATTTTCCGATGCTTTTGATAATAAACATGTTTCAGGAGTGGTTGTAGAAATAGTGTTCATATCAATAATGTATGTGTTGTTATGACGTGGAGTTTTCAAAATGATACAATCTTCTGGTATTTGAAAACTTGTCTTCAGGATGTAGCAGTTGTTAGAGTCAAATAAGGTGGCATATCCCTTATCACAGATTTGGGATACACTTAGAAGATTGAACTGAAGGTTGGAGTAGTAGTTGACATTTTCAAAGCTGATCAAACCATTTGTTACTGTTCTTTCACTAGTTATCTTTCCACTTGTCTTATCACCTCCAAAGGCTACATTTCCTCCATGTTTTCTCTTAAACCCCGAAGGAGGGAACAATTTCCTGTCATATGTTGGGAGTATCCACTGTCAACATACCAGATGTTGTCAGGCCTTCTTTGATGTCCCTAACAAAACACAAAAATCAGTTAGATGGTGTAACCCAAGCCAAGATGGTCTTGGGTTTTCCATCTTTTCTAACAACACATATTCTTCCAAGACAGCATTGTCTGTTGGTTTAGGAGCCCTAGGTACACTGGATTTCCTATAGTATTAGGAGAAGTGCTTTGAGCTCTTCTCTTTTGTGAGCTATTGTCTTGGTTTTGTCTGATTTAAGACTTATGTCTCCTTGATGTGTTTTGAAAATTGTCATAAAATGATTTGTCATTACTTAATACAATTTTTTGATGAGGAGTAGGTCTTTGTACTCCTACTTTGCTCTGTTTAGGAACAACTGTTTGTTTCTCAGATGATATTTCACCCTGAGCTTGTTTGTTTTGCTTCTTGTTATTCTTAGTGAAGAAACAATTTGCAATGTTGTGATTGTTCCTTTCACAAATGGAACAATAATTATGAAAATGACATGTTTTAGTACCGTGATTGTTCATGTTACAGTACTTATAGTATTTTCCATATCTGCACTTTTTAGTTGAATGGGTGTATTGATCACACCACTCATAGTATGGCAAAGCTGTTTTTGTTTGTTTATTCATCACCTTTGATTTGAAATTAGATTTGGAAGGAATTTCAAAAGTGACTGTTGTTTGTTTTGGCTGCATAGGGACTTTACCTTTCACTTTGTTTGTGTGTTTAGGAGAACTAGTGAAAGGCCCAACCTTTCTTCTACCTGAACAAATGTCAAATCCTTTTGTTTGTTTGTTTGGTATATCAGCCATATTTGAAACCTTTTGAGTGTTAGTAATTGGCTGATCTGAGTCCTCATCTAGAAGATCAATGTCATCATCACTTGTTATATTTTCCTATTCATTATTTTCACCTTGATAGAAATCTGTAGGTTTAATTTGTGGGGAACGTTGACTTTTAACAAATTTTATCAAAAGTGTTTTTGCTGTTAATGATGATTTTGATGAAGTTGATGATGATGGTTTTGAATCATCTGTTCTGTCATATGGATCAAATGACTCACCTTGTTTGTTAGTCATTGAATCAGGTAAAGGAATATAGTTTCATTGTATGGTGGATTTACTTTGTTATATCCTAAACCTAAAGGGTATTTGAAAGCCCTTTGTTGTGCAAGAAGTTCTTCAAACTTCTTGTTACTTACCTGAAAATTCTGAAGTTTCACTTCAGTTTCATCCTGTAATGTTTTAGATTCAGTCAATAATGCAGAGAGTTGCTCAACTTAAGCTGCAAGTGTTAGCTTTTTAGACATTAATTTGTCTAAATCATTTTGTAATGAAAGTATTTTGATGCCATATTGTTTTTGTTCAGACTTAAGACTTTCAATTAAAATGTTTGTTTCAATTACTTTCTTTGAAAGTTTATCTGCATTGTTCTCCGTATCTATTGATTTCATATATGCATGTTTGTGTGTAGAGGTTTTCCTTTACCTCTTTTGGGATTTCTAAAAGTTTGTCTTCAATGTCTCCTATGAGGGCATGATCTGGAGATTGAATTTCAGCTTCATACATTTTCCAGTCACATTCACCATCCTTCTTAATGATCATGGCTGATGATTTGGTTTGCTGATTTGGACTGTATTGTGTGATTTATGGTGGAGTTGGTGCAGTAGGGACACTGATTTGATGTGGGATCTATCTGTTTGAATGGAAGCTGCTCGATGCTTGTGTTGGATTGTTGTTTATGTCAACTCTTAATTGTTGGCATTCTGTTGAAAAATGTCTATAGAGTTGACAATTGTAGCATCTGACCATGGTTTTATCAAAACCAATCTTTGTTTTCTTGTCCATACTTAGTCCTCTATTTCTTTGTAGAAACCTTTTTGATCTATAGGCAATCATTGCCATAGACCACTGAAGATCCATTTCTTCAACCATGTCTGGTGGAAGTGAGAGCATCAATAGGCTTATCAAACTGCCTTATGCTCTTTACTTTAAAGGATGATAGTGAGAGCATCAATAGGCTTATCAAACTTGTTTATGTTTTGTGGCTTTGTTTGTTGTTGCTTGCTTGAGCTTGAAGCATAATGATGTTGATTATGTTTGCTTTGAGGTGTTGCTTCATAAGAAGCATGAACACCAGTCTTCTTAGACTTTTGTATGTTGTTAGATGAATCTGGTGCAGAGAAGAATGATGTCTCACTAGTATCTAAGAATTCTTCATCTTCATCTTCACCAGTGCTTGTCAAGAAAGCATTGTCTGTATGTTGTAGTTCTTTGAACTTGTATGCTTCTACATTTTTGACTGTATTGTTGTTTCTGGACTTTTCATCTAACTCTAGTGCCTCCACCTTAGCCACCAGAGAATCCAATGATAGTGCTCCTAGATCTAATGTTGCTTTCATGAGTGACACTGAATGAGTCCAACTCTCAGGAAATGTACGCAACATTTTTTTAGTATTGTTGTTTCTGGACTTTTCATCTAACTCTAGTGCCTCCACCTTAGCCACCAGAGAATCCAATGATAGTGCTCCTAGATCTAATGTTGCTTTCATGAGTGACACCGACTGAGTCCAACTGATAGGCAATGTATGCAACATCTTTTTGTTTATTTCAATAGATTCATATTTGAGACCATAAACAATCATCCCATTTACAAGTTGAATGAATCTGTGAAGTTCTTGGGGAATAGATTCTCCCTGAACATGATGGAAACTTTCATATTGTGTCCTCAGTTTTTCTTTCTTAATTTCTCTTATTTCATCACTACCTTCACACATTATGTGAAGAACTTTCCACAGTTCATTGGCTGTTTTGAAATTCTCAACCCGTGTTAAGATTTCAAATGGCAATGTCATTGCCAGAACATGGTATGCTATCATGTCAGTTTTCACCTTCTTCAGTCATCACCAGCTACGTTCTTCAAACTTACTGGTTTTTGTGTGTTGTAGTCTGGACCCAGGTGCACTGGAATGAAAGGTCCTTCAGTTGTGGAGGTCCACAAATCTGGATCTTGAAAGATAATCCAGTTACGAAACATAATCTTCCGTTGTTTAAAGTCTGCTTTGTTTTTCAGTATGCTTTGTTTTTCAGTCTTGGTGTTTTGAGACCACTGTTTGTTCCTGAAAGTTCGTCAGACATGTTTGTTTGATATTAACTTAAAATTTAGTTAACTTGAGTGTTTTAAATTTTAATTCAGTGTTAACATTTAATTAACCCTAATTTGTCTCTAGGATTTGTTTGATAAATTGATAAACTAATTAAGTTTAATACTTTACTAAATAAAAAGAATTAACTAATTATTTAATTAATGTCCTATGATTTGTTTCTTTCTTGTCACGGTTGACAAGATGGATTTTAGAAGGGAATGATGTTGTTTTTGTTCTTTTCCTAAAGTCAAGATTCCCTTTTTAAAGAAAACCCTAAAAAACAAAAATTTGTCTCTTGTTTGTTAACTTTTTCGATCAAATAGTTTGTTTTTGAAAACTTTTTGCCCAAGACAAAATTTATGTGATGAATGTTCTAGAACAAAACACAATTCCAGTGAAATGTGTGAACAAAAACACTAGGGGTTTTCTAAGGTTTTTGTTTGATGATTATGCAAAATATTCAATCCGATGATTGAATTTTGAATAAAAAGTGTTTCTAATGAGATTGTCACTAGTTTTTGGTGATAATTAAGACTCTAATGAATTTAGAATATTCAACAAATGTAGTGGATTCGAAGAAAAACACAAGAACAGTGTCAAAAACCCTAAAAACTCGACTAGGGTTTTCACACATTTAATAGTTTTTCAACTCGAAAACCTTTTGTTTGATGATGTTTTGGACAATGATAAACAATACCCGTGTATTGTTATATTAAATAATACATAGAAAACTTGTTTGTTTGAAATCTCAAGCTATAAAATCAAAAACACTTCTTCAAAATTCATAAACAGATTCAAAAATCATTTTTATTTGCATTCAATGAATGTTCCTGAACAGATTGTAGAATGTTACTTTTGAAGCTAATGAACTACTAAAAACATGTTTAATGATTGAGAGGATCAAAATCAATGTTTGATTGAGCCATGGCTCTGATACCACCTGATGAGAATCAAACTAGTCAAACATATTGAACATGAACTTTTAAAGAACGATATTCAATGTGAAGAGGTTGATTTCTCCAAGGATCTTTGCAATTATCTCAGAAATCAACAAACACTAAACATGGTCCGGAAACCCATGATTAATGTGTATGATTTCAATGTGTGTGTGTGTGTGTGTTGTGTGTTAGAATGCATGAGAATAAAACTGGTTGTGGGAATAAGTCATCCACTGTGGAGAATTACTCATCCTCTATGGATCTCATTTGTTCATCCATTGTGGTGAAGATGTTCATCCACTGTGGATTACTTCATCCGCTGTGAAGAAGTTGTTCATCCGCTGTGGGAGAAGTTCTTCATCCGTTGTGGATTACTTCATCCGCTGTGGATTTCTTCATCCGCATTGGGTGACTTCATTCGCTGTGGACTTCTTCATCCGCATTGGTTGACTTCATTCGCAATGGGTGACTTAGCAAAATTTCATTTTTTCATACGCTTAGAACTTTAATCAATACTTGCAATAAATAATTATAACTGACTATCATTATGCATGCATTGAATGTATACGTTAACCCATATGTGTTATATGATGTACAGATGACAGGCAAAAATAATATACTTGGTGAATTTCTGAAATCGGCTAAGTGTAAGAAACATCTACGAATGAACAATAATGCTAATCCGTAGATATGTTTCTTACAAGACATCCTTTGTGTCTACGGATGAACATCACCCAACGATTACTTGAAGTAAAGATTCCTACGGAAGGCAAGGTTCCTACAGAAGAACATAAGTTTCTGTGGAAGACAAGATTTCTGCGGAAGACCAGAACACTTGTACAATCTCAACCAGTCAACAAGTAAACAAGTCAATAACAAATCCCAAGAGATCCGGTGTTTCCTTAACTGACTCAAAGTGCCTATAAATATGAGTCCTAGGTTTCACATCTCGAAGAACACAATTTTAGCAATATTTACGGCTGTCGATTATCACATCATTGTGCAACCCTAGCCGCCGTCACATCAACAACAATATCAATTCGATTAAAAAATCATTGTTCATAGTTTATTAATTATTCTTTTGTAATCATTACTCAATACTAATGAAAAACATTTGAATTAATTATTGTGTTCGTATTTACTGTGTCTTTGTAATTGTGTTCTTCAATTAACATTTAAAATAATTAAACAACAATTAATGATTATTCCGCACTCATTAACTTGTCGTTATTTTAATACTGATAATTCCTGAATTGAGATCCTTGGATTCACAGGTGGTATCAGAGCCAAGTGCTCATTGATTTAGATCGATTGATCTATCAGTATTAAAATTGTTTAATTGTCTTTTAAACAATTAATTCAAGGACTTATCATTCAGCAAGCATTATCACATTGCTTGATTGATTTAGATCTATATTCACATCAATTGAATACTAGATCTGAGTCTTTGATAGATTTGTCTACTTTAACATTCAGAGTTAAATTCATAATATTTAATTAAAATGAGTACTTTTGGTGGATCATATCAACCACCAAAGTTGGAAACAAAAGCTGATTTTAAATCCTAGAAAATCAAGTTTAGGAATCATGTGAACTACACCGATTCTAACTTGTGGGAGTCCATCACTGAAGGTCCTTATATTCCACCCATTCTTGAGCCGCATTATAATGATAAGAATCAACCAATAAGCATTAAAGATCTATCACCCAATGATATCAAAAAGGTTAAAGTTGATATCAAAGCATACAGTTTGTTTAGTATGGCTTTACCTGAAGAGATATTGATCAGGTGTGAGAACTACAAAACAGCAAATTCCTTGCGGAAGATACTTCATACTCTCTGTGAAGGGAGTGATGAAATCAGAAGTATTGGGAAAAACACCCTCAAGTCACAATAAGAAACCTTTCATCATACTGAGGGTGAATCAATTCCTCAACAACTCCACAGATTCATGCAACTAGCGACTGAGATGAATATCTTGGAGTTGAAGTTTACTACTGAGGAACTAAACAAGAAGACGCTCCATACTTTGCCTGAAAGTTGGAAGCACACTGTGTCCATGTTCAAGAACACTATAGATCTCAAGACAACTGGTCTAGACACACTGGTTGCCAAAGTAGAGGCTCTTGAAATGGATGAAAAATCAAGAAACAAGAGTGTGAGAACCCATGTCTCACGTTATCACTTCAAAGAAACAAAAAGTGCTGGAAGTGCATTTATTTCAAACAATGATAGTGATAACTCTTGTGCTTTGAGTGATGATGAAGAGGAAGTCAGTTTCTATGCTTCTAAACCCTCAAAGAAATCAACTCAAAGTAAAAATCAAAAGGATAAAGGAAGAACTGCTGACAAAAGAGATACAACTATAGCCACAGCAAAGTCTTCGCAACAAAACAACCAGTCAGAACCAATCATTGTGATATTGGATTCTGAGGAACAAAACATAGCATTTATAGCTCTTAGTTCTAGTGTTCAAGCTTACTTGGGAAGCTCTCTAACTTCAGCAAATATCTGCCAGCAAGACTTGGAAGAACTACATCCTCATGTAATGGAGGAGATGGATTTACAATGGCAGATGGCAATGATTGCTTATAGACCTAAGCAATATCTCAGGAGAAACAAGAACTTGGCTGCAGCAAGCAAAACATCAAAGATTGGTGTCGACATGTCAAAGGTAAGATGCTTAAAATGCAATCTCTATGGACATTTCTCTAATGAATGCAACCAACATTCAAATCCAGAGATGAGACAACATCAGCAGCATCAGTAACATCAGACTCAAACTCATCAACAATCAAATTCTCAAAGATCTCTTCTCAGACAACCTCAGCTGACCAATACATCCCTACCAGCCACAAATGAATCAGCAGGACCAAGTATCTCAAAAGAGTCAGGGTTGATCATACTTCAAGATGGAACATGTGACTGGAGTATGTATGAAAAGGAAGTCTTGGAAGAGAATCAAGCATTGATGGCTCACATGGAAAACAAAGTTCCTCCAATGGCCAGAGAGGTAAGAGAAAGGTTGTGTTCATCATCATGTGTTGAGAAAGTTGAACATTATGGAGTCCATGCTCAACAGTTGGCTGACAAAGTAAAAGAAACTATAATTTTAAATGAGTCCCATGTTAGAGAGCATAAATTATATCAAATCAAAATTAACTCTTTTCAAAAAGGATTTAGAAAAATTTGTTTCTGAAAACTACAGCCTAAAAGCCTAAGTTGAGCATCTGACCACTTCCTTAACCAAATCCATGGCTGATCATGCATCAACTGAAGTGAAACTTCAGTAGTTTCAACTTTCATCTCACCAATATGAGAAGCTGTTAAACTCTCATATTGAATCAAAGAACAGGTATGGGTTAGGTTATAATGCTGTTGCACCACCAATAAATGACAATTACACAACTCTACCTGAAACAATGACAAACACATTGTCAAATCATTTTGTGCCTAGCACCATGATTGAAATAAAAACAAATCAAATCAACATTAACAATGAAGCTGAGGTGAGTGAAACTGATTCTTCTGAATCAGAATCTTTAAAACATAATGACTCAGAATTTGATTATGATAAATGTGATGACTTAGATGATTCTGATGAACATGATGTTGATTAACTGAACATTGGTAAGAATGTTCATGTTGAAACTGGTCTTCCAAAAGTTCTTGAAGAATCAAAGCTGCAATATCCTCCAAAGCAAAGAAACATGCTGAAGACAATATGAAAGAGGATTGTTGAAATAAATGAAGGACTTCAAGAATTAAATGTTCATAAAAGTTCATTATCAAAGGAAGTTGGTAACTACGGATCAAGTGAGGAAGTACCTTCATCTCATGCAGGTAAAGGTAAAAAGAAACAAGTATAAACTAAACATAAGAAAAACTTTTCAGTTGAAGATCTACGAAAGGCAAAATGTGATGAATCCGTAGAACATCTGCGGAAGAGTAAAGCTGAATCTCCAGAAGAAACATCAAAAATGACTGGCAACAAACATGCTCAGAAAAAGTTGGATTTCAAGAAGACAAGATCAGCTAAAGTTAAACAAGACTCAATGGATGGTTCTTCTAGCAAAAGCAAGGAGAAATCAAGTGATCCATTGGAAAAGGAGTTGAAGTCCCACAAGCTGAATAAGAAAATGAAGTTGTCTGAATCTAAAGAAAATTCAGAAGGAAAATACTGCAAATGGTGTGATATGAAAAATCACAATACAGATAACTGCTACTTCAGCAGCTATTGTTCCATATGCAATATGAACAATCACATGACTTCTGATTGCTACTTCAACAAACATTGTGCAATCTGCAACAAAAATAATCATTCAACTCAAGAATGTTATTTTAACAAAAAGAATAAGACAAAGAGCTTAAAGAAGTCAAATGCTGAAGTGTCTGAATCAGATTCTCAATCTTCTAAAAGTGACAAAGGATCAAAGTCCAAGAAAGTCCAACAAAAATCCAAGCAGAAAACATCTGCTGAGGACAAGCCTTTGAAGAAAAGAGTATCAAATCAGTCCAAAACACCTCATAAAAAGGTGGATCTGTC
>BJCO01815710.1:0-11398 GCA_018326465.1 Flaveria floridana
ATGGAGAGAGCAGGTGGTGGCCGGTGGAGCAGGTGGCGAAGGCGGCGTGGTGAGCGGCGGCCGGTGGAGCAGCGGCCGGAGGAGGGGCGGTCGGTTGGTCGGCGATTGGGGGGAGGTTTCGGAACTTTTTTGGGTGAAATTGGGGGAAATGTCGACTGAGATCTGCGTTCCCCAATTTATGAGATCTGAAAATCTTTTGCGACGATCTTGTCGCCGCAAAAAAGAAAGGCGGGAAATTTCCCCCCAAAATGAGTTTTTTGAAAAATAAAAAAATAAAAAGTAAATTGATTTTACCTTTTGCGACGAAAATATCGCCGCGAAAAAGATAATAAAAAATAAATAATTAAAATAATTTTAAAAAATATGAAATAAATTAAAATAGATCTTTTGCGACGAAATTATCGCCGCAAATAAGAAAAAGTCAAAAAGTATTTTTTTTGTCGTGTATCGTCTTTTTTGCGACGAAATTTTGGTCGCCGCAAAAAACTTAGACGCAAAAAACGTAATTTCTTGCAGTGATCCTTACTAAGACAGTGATAGTAACATGAAGCTATTACAACAAAAGAATATGAATGATAAGAGCTTTAGCTAACTTTTATTTTTGCTCTTTGATCTTGAATGTCTCTCTTTTAAATGATAATAGAATATCAAGAAAACTAGAGAGATGCATATTAGAGAAGGCTTCTATTATATACACAACACAAAAAACAAGACAACATCCACTAACCCATCCACAATGAACGTGTCCATCGACTTGGATGGTATTTTTTGTCGTCTTTCTCAATGAATATTATGAATTGTCAAATTCATATCTCCAAACCTATTTTCACACATTTTTATCGATGTCAAAGCTTAATAACGGTGCTTGATAAAACAAGTTGAAAGACTTCCTCTTCTAGTAAGCTCCATCTACTGAAAATTTATAAACAAGTTTTAAACCTAAATTACTTAAAATCATATCTTCTCATAATTATTTATAAATTTGATCTTTAGCCAAGTTTTTATGAAAATATCTCTGGATAACATCATTTAAATATGAAAACTTCATTTTTTATATAAATTTTGATCCTTGTATGTTGTTGTTGATTTGTCATTGTTGAACTTTGCATATTTGATCGTCATCTTTGTTGTTAGAATTTGGCCTCAATCTTCTATTTGAGTATTCCCAGTGTAGAAATGTGTATATGGTAATATCCATCTAAATCGACAATTTAATACGAGAAGACATAATTTTAGACATTATCAAAAACAAAAGATTCTTGATTTCATAATTATCAAAAACAAAAGATTCAGGTCATCTCCATACTTGTCCTATTCACGAACCAATAAGAACCAAAGGAGGTGATGAAAAGACCTTCTCTCTGGCCACCTTTTTTTCAAAACTATAAAAAAACCATCTTTGCGAGAAAGGGCTCTATCCCTTCAAACCTTAGATCGAATTGGCATGGCAGTCAGGGCTTCTTCCCTGGAAATCATTCCAATCCATCCAGACTTTGAAAGTAGATCTAGCGGTGCCCTTCCCTATCGCCTTCTTTTTTATAGTCGCAAGCTAGAGCCCCTATGGTACGGTGGCGTCAAAATCTAACCATACGCTGCTCTGCTGTGCCATTTTGTTGAGGCAAATACGAAGTGGCTAGGTTTCACTTGATTCCTTCATCCGGATAAAGTTTCCCATTTTTATATGATTTTGTTTATTGATATGTGAAAAGTAAATATCATTCCTTTATATACCATTTTTACTGTCAAATTAAAATTAAGTGATTAAGTCTCGCATGATACAGCCACCCATGGTTATCAATACAAGTTTGGACATAAATAGGGCTTTCAGTTTAGCGTTTAATCTTGTATAGGTGATTGTTGGTCCATTTTACATTCGTTAGAAGCTTCTCATCCTTTTTCTGCATAAATAGGTGGTCTTCATTCAATAAAATTTTATAAACACATTATATTTCTTGGCCTAACTGTATTATATTAGGATGAAGCTCATGTATGTAAGAAATGTCGGTTACTAGCTTTTGTTCACCCGTTTTGCTTTCAAGTAAAACCTACCCTTTGCTTGGATTCTACACATCAACCATCACCAAATCATACCTTACCCATCAATGTTGAGTTCACAAAATTATTGGTTACCAGACACCTTTTTGGCTTGATTTCTTGGCTTTTCGGTGGTAGTTGTTCTTCATTTAGGAACATTACTTCTTAAACGCATTCCGTGATGTTAAGTTTTAGATCTTAATCATGAGTTTCAGCTAACTTAACTGTTTGTTGCTCTTGTTTTCGATCAGGGCTTATCGAGGAGAAGTGCTCATGTTGATCGCATCCCTAACATTTAATTTTAATAAGTCTCGACTCTACCTTTTTGTCTAACTTAGTTTTGTTTTGTGTGGTTTTTTTTGTTGCTAGATCTTGACCATTTCCCCTTTCTCATTCTCATTTTTTTACTTCAAAAATACCACCGTCTCCTTCACATCCTCCACGTTGATCAGTGTTCTTGTACTTCACAAATTTATGAAATGGTAACTTTGGTTTTCATTTTGACACTCCTCTTCTTTATTTCTTTCTTCAATGGCTTTTAGATGCCCTTCTAGTTCAAATTAGCTAAACTCCATATACTTAAAGGTAGTTTCTTTATTCATTCACCTTCGATGCATTCTTTTTTAAAATAACTATTAAGAAGATATATTCTTTTTTAAAATAACTATTAAGAAGATATAAATTAATATATTTTATCTTATAGTCCAAATACAAGATGACTCTAAAAATATGATCCAATATCTCTATAGCTTGTTTATGCATATCTCTTCCTAACCTTTTATTGCATGATCAGCTAAATTAAACTCTAATCTTGCATACTTAACATATATTACTCCACTCACAATTCATTTTTCTAATCATGCTATGTCTAAAATGTAAGTGCTTAGACTTCTCATTATACACTTGGCTATATGCCTTAGCCAGTGTAGCTGCACTATCACATCTGCTAAAACTTGGTGATGTTGGTTTTGACCATAATTGTATATCAAAGATCATATTTGTTAGCCATTAGCTTCTTTACCAGCTTCTACTAAAGCTAAAATTTAGATTCCATTATCAAATTGGTAATGTAAGTTTGCTTCTTTGAAGCCGAGGTGATGGCACTTCTACTAAGAAAGAATGCTCACCCACTTGTAGAAGAGTGATCTTTCATATTCTTTATCTAACTTGCATGAGAGTACCCTTCAATGATCAAAAGAAAACCTGAATAGTTCATCAAAAGAAAACCTAAATAGTTCAAATCATAGTTCATGGTTTCTTTTAAATACTTAACAATCTATTCATAACCTGCCAATGATGTGTGCTTGGATTATTTGTATATATACTAAGCTTTTCCAGAGCATGAGCTTTATCGGGCATTATACTGAACATAGCATATGTCAAACATACAAATGTACATATTCATGTTGAGATATAGAATCACCTTGGTTAGGCATAAGTATAATGTTAGACCTATAGGAGGACTAACTAGAGAACAATCTAAATAATTGAAATTCTTTAACTTTTTTTCAATATAATGAGACTGTGTTGTAGCTATACAATCCTTACTCCTTAGATCGTTATTTCTATGATAAAATAAACTTCCCCAGGTCGTTCATATCAAAATTAGAATATAGTAACCTTTTTGTTTTATCGATCTGATCTTGGTTAGTACCAAGACCAAGATCAACATATTATCAACATACAAGCAAATTAATACTCTTTTACCAAAGGAATCAAATTTTCTATACACACACTTAGTAACTTGGTTCAAAAGAAACCCATTAGATAAGACAACCCCATCAAATTTATGATGTTGTGGTTTAGGGGCTTGCTTTGGACCATATAATGTTTTAATAAGTCTATGCGCTTTGTATTCATGCCCTAGCAATATAAAACCTTGAGGTTGTATCATATATATCCCTTCATCTAATTCACCATTCTAGATTGTTACATTCACGTCCATCTTAATGAATTATTAATTTATAAATGGAAGAAAATATAACTGATAGCCTTATAGTAAAGATTCTAGCCATAGTAACATGTGTCAAAGTAATCAATTCATTCTTTTTTTCTAAAGTCTTGGATAACTAATCTAGCTTTCAACTTATCTATATTTCCATCTACCATCATCTTTCCTATAAAGTCCATTTACAGCCCAATAATTTACATCATAGGAGGTAGATCGGTTAATATTCAAGTATTATATTGTATAATAGAAATCATCTCATCTTATATTGCTTCTTTCTAGAAAACAACATCACTACATTCTTTCACTATATATCCTTGGATATTGTTTAATATTATAACAATACTGATATTGATATCCAACCTTCTCTTTGTTTCCTTCAACTAAATAAAGTGAAAATCTAAACCAAAAGATTTTCAGTTTCGTTGTTTGGTGTCTTTTCTAGGTTTATGTGGAATAGTTATAGTGCTAATACTAGCAAATGTTTTATCAAAACCAGTAACTATATTCTTAATAGAATCGAAAATTATATTCTAAGAATTCTGGATGATATCCTCCTTTTGGTCTAGGTAATGACGTAAATCCTTCATCAATCAAGATAGTATCCCTTGATTTTATGACAGTATTAAAAGATACTAAATCATTATGATTTAAAACATAGAATCAATATGCTTTATAGAATCTTGATAGGTACTTAGTGATATGTTTGAGTCATAAGAGTCCTAGTTCCTTAGCACATGTAGCATCCTCATACACATCAAGAAAAGCATCTACCATTCCATTCAGAATATGTCCTTTGCGTATGTATTCATCATTCTTCCATTTAAGCCTTCTTCTTTGTTGGTCCACGCTTCCATTATCCACTTCTTTAGGCATTGGTGTTGACAAAACATAATGTTTTTTAAGTTGTACATAGAAAGTGCATCATTTTCTTCTTATGCCTTAAATTTTGATGCCGACTTTCTTTAACTTTGCAAACTTGAACTATATCTCCATAGTCATGTTTAAATGAAAATGACTTGTTGAGATTTGAAATTAGTACACCAAAGAACCCTTGTAATCTTGCAATAAAGAGCTTAATCAACCTTTCAACCCTTGTTATCGACAATAGAGAACAAACCCCATGAATAATTTGTAAACAAGTATCAAAACAATGTTTTATCAAACCCTCTGCAAAAGCAAATCCTCTTCTCCTTTGTTAACAACAAGAGAAATTGAGAACCCAAACTCGAGTAGTACACCAGTCGATCATAATCAATGCAGGGAACAAGATTATAACTCCTATGAATCTTAGAATCATGATAAACACAATTAGATTAAACCAATTAAGGATATACTTAATGTTTAATTGGATTAAATTAAGATCTCTAAAAACTTGAATTATGGAATTGTAGGACCAAAGATGTACTGGGCGATGTTTTGATTTGCAATTACTTAAACCCTATTTTCTTTCTTGACGGGTTTTGTTTACTTAAAACTGTGTAAACCCAAAAGTCTTCCAATCAATCACCATGGAACCATTTGAAACACATATCCTTTAGTAATTAAAGCCCAAATAATATTCAATTAAGGCCTAATTAGTAATTGAACCCCAATTATATTATAATTAAGGCCCAATTCAATTATAAATGGCCCAAAAAAGTAAGCCTACACACCCTCATCTCTTAACTCATTTATAAATAATACCACTTATTAGATCATCAAGTTAACTCAATAACATAAAATGTTGATAACACTAAAATTACCAACACTTCCCATATTCCATGGACATTGAAGATGGCTTTTATTTGAATTAACCCATATCTTATAGTTTTTTGGGAGACATCAGACACTATAGATGCATTGATACTCCTTTGACTTTAATAATTCAATTTTTGAGATTGGCCACCAAGAGAGATGTGTTCCCTTCTACCTTAATAAATCAATGCTTATGGTTCTTGATGTCACATCGTAGCGGAAGCGTGAAACGATTTCTGGATGTGACTTGTTTGTTCAGAACGCAATTGATTATAAGAAATTAAATCACAACAATATTAATACATAAAACACATAACTTTATATATATATATATATCATAAGTTGGGATTACATCATTACATATAAAGTCAAACTTTGACATAATCCTTATTACAACTTTTTATTTAACTAAACATCTTCAGGTACGATGGAAATGCGCGTCCACCGCAACGCTGCCATCGTATATGTTGACGGTTAGGCTTACACAGACCATTCCCACTACTTCGCCCCAAACGTTGTAAACATCAAACGAAAAGTCTATGTTGTTAGTCATTTTTCACCTGAAAAAGCATACTCAAATAGTTAACATAAAGTTGGTAAGATCATAGGTTTATTTTCAGATAAAACATTTTATTGATGCACCAATTACAATCAAACCTGCTCACACATATAATCACACTATCACGAAATAATTCACAAGATCAGATAATATTACATCACAACACTCATTTGGTTGGTGCAGGAAATATTAAAATAGCATCACAACACTCATCCTGTTGGTGCAAAATATTCTCCTAAGTAGCGCTACTAATATTATCAGACGGTTTCTCATTCGAATTAATGGTTGTATCACAAATGACAGTATATCTCAAAATAATTTTAAAAATAATGCATCAACATAAACATTATGCTTTTTCCCCTAAAAACTTTATAAATACCAAAATGGGGCTATCAGTCTCACCTGTTTCCAAAGTGTTAACCTATAAAATAATTCATAAGTTAGATAAATTTTTTTCAAAATTTTTAGAACCTAAAATATAAATAATTCTTAACATTTTAGCTGTAATATAATCAACTAATATTACCATAAAATTCTCAATTTTTATTTTACTATATATAAATTGTTATAATTATTATAAATTCACCATAAATCACCAAAAATAGCTACTCTTATCCAAAAATTTCCAAAATTTTAAAGAATATTAATTCAATAGTATATATCATTCCATAAATTTTCTGATGTTTAATTCATAACAGATTACTTTCTGTAAATCCTACAATACTCCCAAAATTCATTAAAAATAGCTATATAACTCAAAAATTTGTGAAATTTACACCATCTGTTGAATATTATTTATCACAGCTTCAATGAATTTGTCATGATTTATGGTGCTGGTTAATTATTTATTTAGATTTTTCTTTTACATAATAAGGAAATAAAATACCAAATAATTCCTGAAGATTTTATATCTCAAAATATTCATGCTGTAATGTTTCTAGAATTTTCCAAATTGATTTGTATTTTTGAGTATTTTCTTCATTTTATAATAATTTGTATAAATTATTTTACTTAGTATATTTTTACTAAAATTTACAAAATGATAAGTTAATATTTTATAAAAAATTTTCCAATGTTTGTTCCCACAATCACAATTATTTTGTATTTTTACTAAATTTTCTTAATATTTCAAGATTAAATCTCATTAAATCTCAAAATATCCTTTTTGTCACAAGTTTTCTAATTTCACTACTTTGACTTGATGGAATTTAAGGTTTTCAAGACCTTTTGAGATTAGTTTTGGTGTATATGTACCAAAACTAATTTTTATATGTGTTTATAACACATATGTAATCTTTGGTATCTAAATACTTTAGAAAGATTTAAACCTTGTAAATGAGATGTGGAAAGAGCTGATGATGATTTAAAGATGGCTGAGAGTGTATTGAATCCTTAACTTGATGGAACTTGGGTATTGGTCACTTGTTTATAGCAACCGAGAGGTAGAGAGGGACAAAGGTGGTTTGTGATTGGTTGTGATGGTTGCGGATGGTATGGGGGCCGAGTGTTTTGAGGACAAAGGTGGTAAGGCTGGAGTTTCAAGAGTGTGGAGATGGTGGCGGTTATGATGGTATACGGTTGTAGTCCCATCGGCCGAGGGGTGGGTTTATGTAGCTAGGATTGTCATGATTGTTTCTAGAGATAGGGTGTTAAGGTGGCCCTTTTAGCTTAGGTTAGTCGACTCTTTAGCATGGTAGGTGGTAGGTTTTAAGCATACTTAGAGTCATGCAAAGTTAGGTGGCAATTTATAAGGACAAGCTTGGTGTTATTGTCGATGATGAGGATGCATAAGAACCGAGAGTTTGAAGTGTCCATAGGTGTGTATGTGGCGGTCTATATTAACCAAGAAATGGACACAAAGCATCAACAATGATTACTATTGGTGAGGTGGCATAGTTATAAGGTTGCTTAATGTTCTAATAGGATTATGACACATGCATGAAGGTTGGCCGAGAATGAGCTAGGGATTGCCACATTCACTTTGCAATGATGATGGTTTCATGTGGCGGTTTGGTGGTTTGTGGTATCATTTAGCCGAGAGATGCTAATGACTCTCTTAGTCATTAAGCTAGGTTTAAACAAAAGGGTTTAGGTGCATTAGGGTTTGATTTGTTTTGATGTTAAGTTCTTTTAATGTTACTTGTGTTGTTTGGTTGGGTTTGATTAAACTTTTAGCTTTACTACATATGTATTTTGTAGGTGTCATAATTTTTAGATACATATACATTATATATTGCCTAGGCATGCATAGCACCATACTAAACTTATATATATTACTAAAGTTTTTTTTATATATCTATGCATGCATACGTAAATTTTTCATATATATACATGCATGTAAACATGCATACGTAAAAGTTATATACTTGACATGCATAATAATATAATTTATCAAATAATATTCATAAGACGTTAGTCGTAATATATAAAATTATCTATCTAATTTTAGGGTTGTCACACTTGATCCAGTTCTTTGGATCGCCTCTGAGTTCATTTCATTATTAAAATGCAATCTGAATTTTTTTATTGGTAGACTCTGATAATAGAGTAAATCGGTATGTAGTCTTAAGCACTTATTGGTTTGAATGGCTTAAATACCAATTCAACTCTAGAAAATTTAACTAGAAAATACAGTAATATCGCCTATAACTCCCACGAATTTAACTTTTCTTAATAACTAGAAAACTTCCTCAAAAACTAATTTCAAGAATAAAATGTAACTTGGTATAAAAGGGCATATCTAGTGCAAATTGATCATCTCTCTCTTTGCATAGTTTTTATGGAAATGGATCTGATGTACGTATTATTAACCTTATTTATGCAGTATGCTAGTTTTTGAGCTTGAAGCTATAACTTCAAACCATAACTTGACACATATTAGCTGATTAAACTTGCTATCCAAGACTTATCATTTGACCCAAACTCATCTTTTTGAAACTTCTTGAATGGCGCCTGGATCACAACAGTTGTTGCTCGATAATCATAAATAAGCCAACAAGAATACTATGCATACGTAAGATAAGAAAATATATGATGTATTAAGGAATAGATATATAATATAAATCATATTGTTTTCAAATGAAATGACAAATGAGTAGACCGAACATGTCCATAAACTTTTTATGTTACTAAATTAAACTAGTAAAATAAACATGCCCTAAAGTTGATTATAGGAATTTTACCCTCGAATTTATATTGCAAATAATTAACACAAACATGTTATCTTATATGTCATTTGCAGACAACGTACAATAACAGAAAGGAAAGAAATGAACTATTAGAGGAGATGGTCATTTCCGATAAAAATGCAACATCATATACCAAGTTCTCAGAGGTAGTGATTTTATTACACCAATAAACTGTTGATTACTTTTCATAAATAATCTTAAAATATGAAAAGTTACTTCTAACCATGCACTATGATGCATACTACTGAACTTCTATGAGGAAAAACTATTTTGTTGTATATACATGTACACACAATTGTGACTCTAAGTTAACATTTCTACAGGAGATACATTTGTTGTGGGGTGATAAAGACAAGATCTTTGATCTTGACCATGCTATAAGTATGAAAACGTAAGTCAGCTCCTCCTGTGTAAAAATAGAAAGATATGTTAACTAAATTTGTTAGTTAAACATATCTGTATATATTAATGTATAAGTCATAACATATGTTCTTTTTTATGTATAACTTATTAAAAGTTATGAAAATGTAATATTGTGATCGAATAATGTTTTATAATAGGCTAATGGGAGACAAAACAACATTGGAGGTGATAAAGGATGCAGGGCATCTACTACAGTTAGAGCAACCAATTAAGTATAATAAATGTCTTAAAAGTATATTAAACGCGTCATAAAACTATGATTGACACTATATAAACAATTAGAAGATATGGTAGACGTTGGTTGATGTTTTCAGTCCTCTGTTCCTTTATTATGTATTATCTGTTCCGGCTTTACAAACCAATTTCAAGTCAGCACGGATGGTTTAAGCTCTTTACTTTCATAATGGGCATAGGGTGTTCGAATCTCAGACTTACACATATTAGTTTTGCCTTGAAACCAGTAATTTTAGTTTTGACTATGGGTGTAAGGTGTAACGTCCCGAAATTCCCGAAGCAAGCCATTTAATAATAATGTGCTTTTTAAGGGTTAATAAAAAAATATAATGAGTTAGTGGGTTATGGACTAAATTAACCCTAATAAGCTATGTTTTGATGGGTTTAAGGGCCCTTAATCAGCCCTTAAAGATGCATGATCAGCCTCCATCCCATCATTTGCAACCCTAGCCCCTAAGTTTTTAGAGAGAGAAAGTAGAGTGAGAAAGTGAAGAAAAACCCAAGGATTTAGTGTGCTATTGTGGAAGGGATTGAAGATCTGTGTGTTGGAGCTTCAAACCACAAGAAAGGAGCAACAAATCAAGTTAAAAATTGTCATCTAAACATCCCTTTAGAACAGATCCGGATTTCTAGGGTTTTGGGTTCAAAAAGTTTCAAAGAAACAAATAAAGGTCAAATTTTTACGTATGAAAACGTGTAAAAAAGTTAGATATGGTTTCATGGATGGTAAACCAAGGATTTGGACGTAAAAAGTTAAGATTTTGGGTTAAAAACGGTCTGGTTCGTCATTTTTATGTATCCGGCGAAACTGTGAGCCCGACTAGCAAAATTGTACCATCAACCAGCGAAATTGTCCTTTCAACCATCGAAATTGTCCCTTCAACCAGTGAAACTGTAGTTTCGCTAAGCGAAACTGTAGTTTCGCTTAAGCGAAACTGCTGTGTTCGAGAAAACCATTAAGGCTTAGCGAATCTAGGAAATTCCAACGAAAGTTGGGCGCTCATGGCAGCGAATCTGTCCAGCGAAACTGGCAGAAGTGCTGCCCAGCGAAACCGGTAGCGAAACTGCAGCAAAACTGGCAGTGAAACTGCCGGCGAAACTGTCAGCGAAATTGTGAAGAAAATGACGTTTTTGTGTATTAAATTCCGTGCAGCTCGTGTATTCGGACTATAAATTAAGTAACTTAGAATTGAAGCTATTTTGCTAAGTTCAGGTGAGTTCTAGACCCCTCCTTTACCCGTTTTTAATATTTTGGGGTGATATGCATACTAAAAT
>BJCO01815711.1:0-13068 GCA_018326465.1 Flaveria floridana
GCATGTGTTCCTTGAGGGTCCCGATAAAAGGGATTACTTAAGGAATCTTCTTTATGATGAAATTTTAAATGTTTCTATATTAAAGAACAATGTATAATGCTTTTGTGATGTAACGCAACATTAGATGTTTTAAAATTGATGTACGTTGTATTAAATGGCAAAAGCATTTATAGTGAAATGAAAGTTTATCTCAGAAAATTCCGCTGCATGATTTTATTAAGTTTATACAAATATACGTTTTATGTGCGATGAATGACTAGCTGTGAGGTGCCCGAGAACGGGGCCTTACAACATTCATCTGAATCTTTTTTCTGTATATACCTCGATGCACCACACTTATCATATTTATGTTTATTTTCATATCCATCTCTATACAAGATACAATTATTTGGACATGCATGTATTCTTTTAACTTCCAACCCCATCGGACACATTAACTTTTTTGCTTGGTATGTTGAATTAGGTAATTCATTGTCTTCCGGAAGAATTTCATTCAAAAGCGCTAACAGACTTGTAAAACTTTTATCGCTCCATCCACTTTCAGACTTTAGTTTAAACAATCTTAATACAACATCAAGTTTGCTATGTTTAGAACCGATATATAATGGTTTTTCTGCCTCTTCAATTCTTGGTCGGATGTACTCATATTAGTTTCCATGTCATGCAACATTTCAATATTGTAGTTGGCAGTGGGTTCATTTGGAAGCTCATCATCTTTATCAAAATTTACGAAGTCGTCGTATTGTATTATCATTAATATGTAAAGTGGTCGATAAAGTATTAAACTCAAGAATTGATTCTCCATGCTCTGACCAACAATGATATCCATGCATAAACCCGTGTCGTGACAAATGATACTCTATGGTATCAATATCCTCAAAATATTGAAATGTTTTACAAACGGAACAAGGACAACAAATTTTTCGACTTCCTTTATTCAAATGGTTCCCTTCAGCTGCCTTTTTAAAACTTTGAACACCTTTCGCATAAATTTCTGATGAACGCAAACTTTTATACATCCAAGCATCACTATCCATCTGAAAAGTATAAAAACAAACAAATGATGTAACGTGTTAACTATTTAAGGCGGTAATCTAAGGCGGTGGATCCTAACCCACTTTTTGAATATTCTATCTCATATGTATACATTTAACGTGTTAACTATTTAAGAAAAAATTGACAGCATTTCCCCTTAACTCCCCACGTATGCGTATAAAACGCAAACCTGAAGGAGTATAGGAGAAACCGCCGATTTTTTCCTAATAGTCAAACACGTTAAAATGTATACACGTCCTAATGAGATAGAATATTCAAAAAGCCGTCCCAATGGGGACAATCCAAAAGTTATCTATATTAGATAAATTTTCGACGGGTATACTCTAAAGGTTTACCTAAATTCATTTAAAAATCTATCCAAACACACATATACATATACAAATACACATATAACATTTAGCATACTTACACATAAATGCAAATATTAAATAATAGTATATATATAATATTTATATAATAAGTGCAAATACTAGCTAAATGCATATCAAGTTTATGTGTTTCTTAAACTAACTAATAAATGGTAAACTTGCATCTTTTACTTGTTCATACTTATCTACAACTTAGAAAAAACTTGCATCTTCAAGTAAATTCGACATATATATCACTAACTTATAAACACATGTATATATAAACACGAATTCATGTAAAAAATAATATTTAAAAAGAATTGTACCTTTAAATGAGAGATTTGGAAAGAAAAAATGATTTGAAATTCAAAACAGAGAGAACATTTGAATTGCTGGAGGAAATGCTTTAATAAAGAAGAAGACGACCGTTTTTATATATATATATATATAGTTGCACCTAAAAACAATAATATTTAAAAGGGGCGGTTATGGACCGCCCCTAAAAGCACCTTATACCCGCACCTTGAACAAACCGCCCCTAAAAGTAGGGCTGCACCTTATACAACTTAAAAGGGCGGTCCATAACTGCCTCTAAAACCTTCCCCTTGACTGTTTAAATAGTTTTTTTATAAAAAAGCTTTCACGTTCACCCGCACCCTTGAACAAACCGCCCCTAAAAGCTGGGCCGCACCTTATACATCTCAAATGGGGCGGTCCATAACCGCCCCTAAAACCTTCCCCTTGACCGTTTAAATAATTTTTTATAAAAAGCTTTCACCTTCACCCGCACACACCCCTAAAAGTTGGCCGCACCTTATACATCTCAAATGGGGCGGTCCATAACCACCCCTAAAACCTTCCCCTTGACCGTTTAAATAATTTTTTATAAAAAGCTTTCACCTTCACCCGCACACCGCCCCTAAAAGCTGGCCGCACCTTATACATCTCAAAAGGGGCGGTCCAGAACCGCCCCTAAAACACCCAAAAGCTGCGGCTTCTTAAACCACACCTAAATAATCCTAATGGGGCGATTACGCACAAAAGTATACTCCTAAGTGTTTGTTTAGGCAAATAAGGGGTGGTTTTTTTACCTTAACCGCCACTTAAAAAAATTGGATCTGCACCTTATACTACTTTTTGTACTAGTGTATTGTAAAGTTAAGAAATGGTAAGGTTGTTGTAGAAAAAAGCATGCTGACTAGTTTGACAGGCCACCATCTCACCACAGATTTGTGGCTGCATGCAAATCTTACGAAACGATGTTGTTAAGTCTGTCTCTTGACTTACCGACCCTTTATGTTGCAAATCATATCTTTTGCTCTATTCCACATGTTGCAACCGCAACCACCACTCAATGCACTTACGAATATCACCTACCAGTGAGGCCATCAATTGAGGCTACCACTCGATGTCATGTTTTTCATTCGCTATTTTCTTTTTCTTGAACACTATTGTGCTTTAGTAAAATGATTAGTTCTAAAAAATTTAATCATAAAATCACACTAAAAACAATGACCAATAACAACTAATCTATCTAATACATTAAAAACAGTAATGAAATAACACAAAAATGATATGAAATATAATATATAATTATTGCATCTCATTGTGTTTTTGTACTTGTTATTATATTTTCCTGGATATTTTTTTTGTTTTTCTAATATAAATAACTCTTCAATGATTTTATTTTCTGATATCCCGCTCATATTTTTGAATTATCACGTTTACTCTTTGGATCTTGATAACTTATCATGCAAAATGTTCAATAATGCTAGTACTCATTATTGCATGTTCTTTAATCATTTAAGTTAATTTTACGATACTATCTAGGGGTGAGCACAATACGGGGCCACCCTGAAAAACCGGACCAAAAAACCAAAGACCGGACCGACCCAACCCATTCTACATACATGTGGTCCGGTCTTTGGTCCTAAGTTTTAAACTATTTCAGTCTTTGGTTCGGGCTGGTCCCGGCCCAATGCAACCCGTATTAACCAAAAAGACCAATTAAATATATATTAGAAAATCCCTAAATACTTAATACATAATTATAGGAATTAGGGTTTTGAAATAATCTTATTTTTCTTAGATAAAATAATATTTGTATTATTTTAATTGAAATACAATTTGAAATATTATCATCCAAGAAAGATCATTAGCTTTTCTATTTTACCATCCATGTATATGTATATAATTTTTTTAATTTGTTTCTTAATAGGATTATTCTTTTATTTTATCTAGTTTTAACATATATTAGATTAGAGTTTCTTCAATTTATTAAGCAATTTTGGTATAATATAAAGTAAAATCCCTTTAGTAAGATACTTAGTCACATTAGTCATTTTACCAACATATCTTAACCCATCTCTTTTAAATCACTTAATATCTATGTTATAAAATTCATAAGTTTGTATACTAAGTCCCATGTCAAAATAACTAAAGAATGTGTCATCTTTATTAAAAAGTCATCTACTAACCATCTTAACACACCTATTAACTAACAAAATATTTTGTTAGGAAGTTCATTTTGAATCAACAAGGACCGAATATGATGATTGAGTCAATGATTGTAAGGCGGAATCAAACAATCACAAAACATTGAATGCATGAAATACTCAAACATGCTCTTTGTATTGATTAAGGTGAATGGTTACAATAAATGCTATGGTTTGAGCAATCTATAGTAACAATACACCTTGTGAACATAAGATGAAACAAAATATTCTGATGTCTAATGTCTATTCTCTGTCCCCACACATACGAGGATTTCTATTCTATTTATAGGCTGACAGGAAGCCTTTACAAAAGACTAAATTACCAGTGTACTATAATCTAATCTAAGTACAAAAAGTCTTCATCAGCATTTGTTTTTCTTCTATCGCATTAGTGTTTGGTCATCAACATTGACTAATACGGATGAACAAACACTTGGCGTATTTGTTGCTGAGCATCCACATTAACTAATGCGGATGTACAATTCCTTGTGAGTATTTGTTTGGTTGTCCACATTTGTTAATGCGGAAGAACAAACACTTGTCAGCATTTGTTCTTTGGTCATCCGCATATACAAATGCGGATAGCACTTGATCTTCTTTTGTTGATGAAGATTCTTCATCCGTATTGGTTCACGGACTTAGGGAGATTTCTAGTAGAACAACTATCATCCACTACTTGAATTGGCATGTATGATCCTCTTAGGGTCCAACAATACTCCCCCTAAGGATTATACAGCCTAGGAACTTCAAGGGTTTGATAGTGGATGAGGTTGTGATGATTCTGCTGGGTCTTGAGTAGTAGGAGGAGATGTAGCTGGAGTTGGGTCTATGTATGAAGGATCCATGATGGCTTTGATCATGTTGGAGAAGTGTCTTGCCTCAGCCAACTTTTCTCTGCTCAACACATGGATCTTCATTTGGCTCATAGTATAGATGGCTTCAATGGGTAGCTTCTTTAGAGATATGGGTTCCCATATTGACACTGTGGACAACCCATCTCTATGTATCAGCAAAGAACCTTCCACATCTACTTCCATCTTCACAATGTTTGCCAGCTGTAAAGGAGTCTTCTTCTTCCTCCTCTCTCTCTCTCTTGGTTATTATTTTGTCATAGGCTATCTTCAGGATTTTGATACATTTGAGAAAGAAGTGCATATCAGCTTCTCCAAGCTTGTTATTGATATATCTAAGGTGCCTTGTGTAAATGTATTGGATATAGGATTCATCAAGCAATCTTACCTCATATCCACTAAATAATCTGATTCCAGCACCCTCCTCTCCTCCCCACCTCCTTTCAATC
The DNA here is from genome assembly GCA_018326465.1 of Flaveria floridana. Taxonomy (NCBI): domain Eukaryota; kingdom Viridiplantae; phylum Streptophyta; class Magnoliopsida; order Asterales; family Asteraceae; genus Flaveria; species Flaveria floridana. Next base: position 5,199 of record BJCO01815711.1, read on the forward strand.
ACCAACTCATAAGTCTTCTCATCATAAAAGACATTAGAGATTGGCTTAGAGGTGTGAGTACCTGCCACTATCTTTCTCTTGAAAGACTCCGTGGGCTTTACTTTCAGCTCTGGAAATACCACTTCTTCAGCCTCCTTGGTCCATTTCTTCTTCTCAAGAGGGTTGATGAAGGATCTATCTTTCCTCATACAGATAGCCTTTAGAGATTTGAAGTTGTCCGTCCTTTTGAACATCTTTAGAATATCTTTAAACTCATAACCCCTGAACATAGCCTTATGATTAATCAGTTCTAGATTGGCTAGTTTTTTTAGATCATGGATCTCCAGGGAGTTCACTAGAGTACAGTACTCTGTGAAGAACTGAACTAACCCTGAGATTCTTTTTATCATGAATATGTTCCAATCACTATCATACTTCCAGGCAATGAGTTTCTGATCCACTTTGCCATTAGAAGTAGATACACCTTTGATCATCTCTAAAGTGGTGAGACCCTCTTGAAGATTTAGTTAAGAAGGCTCTGCAAACCACTCAGGATTTCTGTGAAGTACAGGTGCCAAAGAATCATGATCTTTATGTGTGAGTTGGATGTCTTGGGCTGATACCCTTGATCTTGGTTTCTGCCTTACTATCTCTTCCTCAAGCTTTTTCAGCCTTTCTTTCTTTTCATTTATTAGTCTTAACATGGCAGCCCTCAAAGAGTTAGTCTCCATGTTTCCAAGCTTTCTCTTGGTAAAACCTTGTTCAGAAAGATAATCCTTTATTTCCCTCTCAGTCATGGAATAGGGATCAATATATAATGATTGAGGAGCTTCAGACTGTTTGGCTTTTGAGGTTGAGTGAACTACTGGTGACTTGGATGCTTGAGTCTTTTCATACTCAGTCACATATGAAGGGTCCAATAGTTTGTTTAACTTTTCTTCTTATGCTATCATTCCCTCATTAGTCATCCTAAATACCTCATCTGCATCATAACCATGATTGATGAGAAACATAGCATTCACCATCAAATTATCTGTTTGAGCTTTTCCACCATCTCTTGAACTAAAGACTCAACCTTTACAAGGCTTTCTCTTGCTATTGGTTCATCAATGACATAGCCTCCCTCTAACTCTCCTTCTTCTAGATCAGTGAATTCTGCTTTCGTTTTCAGTTGTGCCTTGGCCTTTTCATGCTCATTCAAAAATTCAGCAATGGCTGCAAGGCTGCGAGGATCATCTTTTTGTTTCTTCTTTATTGGTTCTTCTTCTTCTTTAGGTCTTTTCCCTTTGGGTTTTTCAGAAAAATATTTTCTCTTTCTGGTGTACGTGTGTACGATGGGATCAGATGAAGATTTAGAAATTTCACCCTCTTTTTGCACATCTTCAGCAACCTTTTGCATAAATTCAGTAGCTTTCTGCTCTGTTTCTTGAACTATTGCTGCTGATTCTTCTTGTTGTTGTTGTTCTTCACAAAGATGTGTGATGATCTCTTTTTGCTCATCAGTTAGAGTACTTCCAAGTACAATCTACAGTCTCAACTCCCTTTCCAAAGGTACTGGAGATAGAGGAATCACAAAAATAGGCTCAGTAGATTGTCTTTGATCTCCAGTAAAGTCCCAGAATTCATTATCAATGATGAATTCCTCAGCTATGAAGCTATCAAGGGCTTTGATCATTTCACTGAATTCAGTTTCATCAACTTTGGATTCTTCAGTGTGTCTGCTTGGGTATACTACCATGGCCATACTCTGTTCTTTGTGTTTTGTTCCACTAGACTTAGCTTCTTTTACAGTCTCAGTGGTTTTCATCTTTTTGCTAGGAGGAGAGTCTTTATCATTTTCTCCTGATGAACTTTTATTACTAGCATCTTTATCATCATCTCTCTTCTTATCCACTTCATCCTCATCTCCCTTATCATTATTCTTCTTTTCCATTTCTTGTTTTATCATGATCAAAAGCTCCAACTCAGAAACTCTCTTGTTAAGAGTTTCTATATGTTTTTGCAGATCAATGACTATATCTGATTGTTCTTTTAACTGTTCTTCTTGTTCTTCTATAGAAATGGTTTGGATGGTCAAAGTGTCCATATGACCACTGATTTCATCCCTAGAATGATGAAGATCAGCCTTTAATTCTTTGATCTCATTATATTTTTCTTTAATTTCAGAGTCATACTTTTCTTTTAGATCTTTCAATTCTTGCTCCTTCTCTTCTAACTCCAGAAAGTCTGTCTTGAATGATACCAGATCTTCTATTCAGGAGATTTTCCATCTTTACTAATTTCTTCAGAAGCTCAAAGATCATTTCATCTTCTCATCAGGCCTATTTACCTCTGATTCAACAAAAATCTCAGAGGGAGCTGCTTCTGAAGTCACGTGCCTCACAGGCATCTGCATTTGATGATCCTCCTCATCAGATGATGATTCAGATTCCTCTGAAGAGCTGGCAGGATCACCAAACTCAGCATGCTCAGCAGTACCAGGTGAAGATGGAATGGGAGATGTTGGTGAATGATGAATTGATGAAATATGGGTTGAGTGTATGGGTGATATATGGGGTGAGTGTATGGGTGATATATGTAGATAGATGATTGGCTGTGTCTATGGAAATAGGATTGGTGATCTTTGAGGTGATGGTACTAGTGTAGTCATAAATGGTGAGTCTATATCAGCTGCATGAATAGAAGGTCCAGTGTGAAGATCACCACCTACATCAACTTGTGGTGACACTGAACTCTATCCTTCTTCAGCAATGCCACCTTGCTCATCAATATTGTGTTGACTAGGAGCAGCTTGCTCTTCTTCTTGAACAGGCTCATCCACAAGAGCCTCTTGTTCTTGTTCCTCTATATTCTCATCTTGGTTGATCTGTTGAAGCATCCATGGTAGTAGAGGAAAGAATGTTCCACTGTAAAAATTCCTAGGATCTCTCTTCTTTAAGTACTTGTAGGACTTTGCATTGTAGTGAGGAATATCCATCACTAGTCCTACAGGCACTATATCAGGAAATGCTTCATTGATAAAGCATTGTAGAAATCTTGGATACATTAGAAACATATGTCTTCTACCCTCTTGGATGTTAGAGACCAAACCATTAAAAACATAGGCTGACATGTTGAATGAATTGTTTATGCACAGAGCACATATGGCAGATGATGTAGTGACAGGTATGTCATTCCAACCAGTCTTCCTTCTGGACAAGCAGTGTTGGAAGATGTGAATCAGGAATCTCCATTGCAAGTCCACCAACCCTTTGACAATCTACTTTCCTTCATATCCTCCTTCATAGCTAATGCTGGCAAAGAAGGTCATAATCTCATCATCATCCAATTCCAATGGAGTGTCTGCATCATCACCAACTGTAGACATTGTCTCATAGTTTGCTCAGTGATGGCTAGAGTGTGGTCTTCAGTAACTCTTCCTGAAAGAGTCCTTACACCATCTATATATGTTACTTCAACAGTTCCTAAAATGATCTTATGAAGTTCTCATAGATAACTGGTCTGACAGTAACAACATGAGCCACTCTAGTAGTCTAGATGAATCTGATCATGTCTTTTAAACCTTCTGCCTCAGGAACATCAGGGTCAAGATAACCACTGACATTATGGAGCTTGCTCCATGTAAGGTTAGCCATTAGATTCTGCACAAGATGCATATGAGTTAGATATGGATAATAAATCATCAATTACATTGGTGAAATCAAGCAGATTATTTAAGTTTTGACTTTTGGATGGTCAAAATTAAGCAATCAAAGGTAATGTTTCATAGAAATTTGACCTAATCTTGATTTTGCAATGTATGACCAGTTTTATTATGCATTATCTATTATTTTGATGTTGGTTTTCTGATTATATCCCTTTTTACATTCAACCATAAGTTTTGAAGTCAACATTTTTAGTTATGATGATCCCCTGTTCATCTGAAGGTTAATTAGGGTTTTGAAAATGATTGTTTGTGTCGATTTTCAAGATCATTTGTGTCATTGAACGCGGAAATGTCTATCAATCCTTAGTTTGAGGTTGTTTTGAGATTATTTCAGTTCTAGGGTTCTGAATTTTGAAAGGTGTTCTTTGAATTTATTTGTGAATCACCTTGTTTTCGATACTACGATGGTATAGAATCGAAATATAGGCAATATGAAGTTTGATGAACACTGAAATCCAAATGATGTTGATGAATTTGATGATGGATGAAGAACAGTAGGAATGGTGTTTTCACTCGTCGCACTATAGAGTCTGTCATATTCGAAAAGTATTAAATGAACAATAATGATCTATTTAAATAGCCCTTTTAATGTCCTTTTCAAATTTTACAAGTGTTAAAAGCAAATGCGGTCGACTACTGTAGAAAATGCGGAAGATTAAAACAATCAGCATTTGTTTACTGTAGCAAATGCGGAAGAGTAAAGTCTATCAGCATTTGTGTACTGTATCAAATGCGGAAGGTTTAAGTTCAGATACTTTAACACTATAGCAAATGCAGACGTTTTAAGTTAGTCAGCATTTGTACAATATAGTTGATGCTGAAGAAAATTTGTCTTCCTGTATTTACTTCAACAAATGCGGATGAACAACTGAGTTGTCCACATTTCTTGAACTTCATACATAATGACAGAAGAGCGTGAGCACACTTCTAATTTATGATGATACAAATATACAACCAAGTTTAAGTATTGAATTTCAGCCTTTTTTGAGAAATGCGGCTGAGGAAAACAAATGCGGATGAACAAATTTTTGTCCTCATTAGCTTTCATACTTGAAAACTTTGTTGATATTTGTGGTGAGACTAATGCGGTAGAGTTAACTTATCCGCATTACTTTCACTTGTGTTTTTCATGACTCAAAACTATTACCCGCATTGGTTATGTGCTTGGGTTACCTTCACCCGCATTAACCGATGCTCTTACCTGCATTAAGTTTTGAACTTGTCAACACTTAATGTTTCTAATGTAGATAGTTTTGGTTGTTTTTGGTTTGAGGCTTGATCTTTATGAAGCTGTGTCTTTTGCTTTTGATTGTTATGAAGATGTGTCTTTTGCTTGTTTCTTATGAAGTTTTGACTGTTTCTTGAGTTGTCAATTCTTGCTTAGATTGACTTGTACATCAGAGGTGATACAAGTTTCCCAGTGTTGACTGAACTTGGACTTTTGTGCTTCAAGATGTTTGCAAAAACTGTGATACTATGGTATAACTTCTGCACCAACACAGTCAGATTTTCTGATGTTTGAAACTGTTTTTGATTTTTATATTTTAAGAAAGCAAACATCTGTACATTGATGATCAAAATTTTAATTACTTCCCCTAAAGTTTATATCTATATGAGATAGAAACTTTAAAGAATTGAAAATTTTGAAGAGAAATTTTTTTTATGATTTTTGCTTTCTTATATGGACAAGAAGTTAAGATATACTTTTCTTTGGGATCATATCAATCTTACCTTTCACAAGTGCAAGCAGTTGTTAGTAAAACAGACATGTTCATGAAAATATTGATTAAAGGTATGTTTATCCTCTTAAACTCATACTTGGTTAATATTTTGATGCAAATGATCTTATCATGTTTTGAGTTGATTGGGTATTCAACATGTACCTCACACTCAAAAGCATGGCAAGGTCAACCATCTGCATGCAATGTATGGTAGAACTTTTAACATCTTACTTGACCAAGTTAATTAAAATATGGAATCTCATTTTGCTTGATCCTCATTAGGATTCTTTTGTTTTGACCCTTTTATCAGTTTGATCCATGTTGAGATTCTTTTAACTTCACTTTGGAAGGTCCGCTTAGGATTCTATTGTTTTATTCATTTGGAATGTATTTTATTCTTTTGTTTCATCCACGTTAGATGTGTTCCTTATTGTGAATCTTAATGGATCATGACATCAGCACTATGTGCTTGTTTCTCTAGATCTTTGCTCAGCAAAATAGAAGAGAAACTGATGTTAGTAAAAGAGATTCATATGATATCATTACCTGGTGTGTTTAGGTTGCTACACACACATATTTGAATAAGGCAATACTTACACATACTATGAGATGAAAGCTTCACACTTTAATATAAGCTTTAGTTCATCACTGTATGTGTTTTGTGTTTCCAAGTTGAGCCTACCTGCATATTAGATAAGTCATGTCAGTCATTTGAGATTTATAAGTAAGCATAGTGAATGATATAACGACTGTAATTATATCATTTCCCAATTGTATAAACCATATACTTCTTCTTTTAGTTTCTTTTTGTATTTTTGAAATATTTGAAATTTTTGTTGATTTTGATTTTTAATCAAGATTAATCATGCCAATTGATTGAACTAGGAATTCAAATCTAGTTGGATCAAATGCCTTAGTGAATAAATCAGCTAATTGATTATCAGTGTGAACCTTTATCAATTTGATTAACCCCTTTTCAGCACAATATCTCAAAAAATGATATCTAATTTTAATGTGTTTTTTTAAGTGTTGAACTGGATTATTTGTTATGTACATAGCTATTGTGTTGTCAATGTGAATTGGAGTGTGCAAAAAGTTAAAACAATAATCAAGCATCTGGTTCTGTATCCAGAGAACTTGAGAAGAACATGTTGATGCTTCTATATACTCAACTTCTTCTACTAAAACAGATACATTTGTCTGCTTCTTGCACTGCCAGGAGACCAGTCTGGGACCAAGAAATTGACAACCGCCAGAAGTGGACTTTCTATTGAAATTGCATCCCCCATAATCACTGTCAGTGTATGCATAGATATTGAAGTCTCCTTCCTTTGGATACCATAATCCAAGAGCAGGCTTGCCCTTAAGATATCTGAATATCCTCTTGACTGTATTCACATGGGATTCTTTGGGATCTGCTTGATATCTGGCACACACACAAACAGCAAACATAATGTCAGGCCTACTGGCTGTTAAATACATAAGTGAGCCTATCATAGAATGATAGTGAGTCTGATCCACTAGTTTGCCTTCAGGATCTGGACCAATCTTCACTTTAGTGTCAACAGGAGTTCTGATGGACTGACAATCAGCAAACTTGAACTTTTTCAACATTGTTTCTAAGTATTTTGATTGATTGATGAAGATTCCATCTGCTGTCTGTTGGACTTGCACTCCAAGAAAGAATGTGAGTTCCCCTATAGCACTCATTTTAAATTTTGAATGCATGAGGTCTTCAAAGTCTTTGCAAAGTAACTTGTTTGTCAAGCCAAAGATGATATCATCCACATATATCTGAACCAGCAACACGTCTTTTCCTTTTCTCTTTCTGAAGTGAATCTGATCAATTTTTCCTCTTTCATATATGTTTTTAAGAAGAAAAGACGATAGAGTCTCGTACCACTTCCTTGGAGCTTGATGAAGACCATGCAAGGATTTGTCAAACTTGTATACCCTGTGTGGAAAATCTGGGTCTTCAAATCTAGGAGGTAGACTCACATAGACTTCTTCAGCAATCTTTCCATATAGAAAAGCACATTTCACATCCATTTGATAAACAGTGAATTTCATGGATGCTGAATATGCTAGAAAGAGTCTTATTGCTTCTAGTCTGTCTACAGAAGCAAACACTTCATCATAATCAATTCCTTCTTCTTTCGTATACCCCTGAGCCACTAATCTTGCTTTGTTTCTAATAACGATTCCCTTTGTTGGTAGACATGTCCCCAGTTCTAGTCTAGTGAGCTTAAATGTAATAGAACTTCTTCTTGTAACACATATGTAATGTTTAATCAATATAATGAGAATCTCTTCTATATATGGTTGTTAGTTATTTAATGTTATATATACTTACATTATTAGTTGTTACACGCATAATATGACCATGTTATATAGGTTTACAGTTGTGAGACATAGTTCTGAATCATTAAAGGTTCAAGAATGTGTTTGACTAAGAATCTTATTC
>BJCO01815714.1:0-11692 GCA_018326465.1 Flaveria floridana
AAAATCCATCCCAGGCCCTTGGAGGGATATAGTCTAAATCTTTTTTTTATTCTATTCATAAAAAACCTAGCAACAATACCACACAACCTAGGATCACAAAAGTCGAGTCAATCCATTCTTGAAAGAGTGAGATCCTATTCTATGTTCCTTCCTTTTACAAACACTCTTGCTCGTCGCAACCATCAAAAAATAACGTTTATTAGCGTTTCAAAAATCGAACCAAACAACCAATCGAACATTTACCGGTTCATTAGTTGGAACATACGGAACAATTGAACCCGATGATATTATATATAGGGGTGTTGAATCGGGTTTTGGGTTCGTCGAGTTGGGTTCATCGGGTTTTTTATGCTAGAATCCTACCTGAATACCGACCCGAATAAAGCTCGGGTTTATCGGTAATCAGGTTTCGGTAATCGGGTTTATTCGGGTCGTTCTATTCGATAATCGGGTTCCTAATTTGGCTATTAGTTAGGTTGTTAATCAAATTATACTTCTAGGTTTGTAACGTTTAATTTATCCCATACAAAAAATTCTAAACAACAAAATCAAGTTTTAAGGTAAAAATTAAAAGTCCTAATTAAATTCTACGTAAATAATCATCAAACTAATTGGCAATGAATCCAAATAAATAAATTTTCATAAAAGTTTCATAATTTAAATTTGGGATGAAAAATGTTTATGTATAGAATAGCAAAAACATATAGCCAAACTAAACCAAAATTTTATTAATTAGAGTAGACTTTTGCCGATTTCCAAATAAATAAATTTCCGATTGTCAATCTTATATCTCAATTGAAAATTAATAATGATAATAAATAGAATCTAAAAACACATAATTCAAATTTGATAAAGATGTAATCATAATATGAATATATGGAAACTAAATATAAAAAATTATGATTGTATTCTCTTATTCGGGTTAATCGCCGATTTACCAAAAAAACGTATTCAATTACCGACCCTAAAGAGTTTATAGGGTTTGGGTTTACTTTTTAATCGGGTTAGGGTTTGTCGGGTACTATTTTAATCAGGTTTGGGTTGACTCGAGTTGGGTTCGGTATATGAGTTCCGGTAAAAATGACACCCCTAATTATATATAGTTTAACACTTAAAACTATAAAAATTAACAAATAATATGCTATAGATTTATTAAAAAATGTACATATTAAAAATGTATATTATATATTATATAAGTTAGATAGGTAAAATTTACGGTACAAATCCTATGATTCGTGCGAAGGATAGTAACAAGGATCGTTGATCTAATAGATGAACGGTTCAGATTTTAGACGTAATAAGCACGCCAGGGAAATGTGCCTGGAGGGGTATAATTAGAAATAGCATATATTTGTTGACTTTTTTTAAAATTCCTCTATTTTTTTAAACACATATAACTTTTTCACATGGCATTATTTTTTTAAAAAAAACACACAATAAAAACGAGCATTTTATCCTATTTAATATGAATATAGTATTTCTATACTTATTATTTTAAAAGAACAATAATTTTTTTTATAAAAAACGTCGATGTGTTGTGCGTATGACTTGCGTGATTATTCACTGTGTAATTATAAATATAACTAGTATACTTGTGTAATTATAAATATAACTTGCATAATTATTTTTATAACGTGAATAATTTTACTTTGCGTAATATCAAATATATATTACGTAACAATATATATATAATTTATGTAATTATAAATATAACTTACGTAATTATGTACGTAGTTGTGACGCGGACGAAACTACCCATCCGTCAAAAAACACGTGTCGTGTCCTTATGACTTCGTATGCTTTCTTACGAAAATTACACTTTGTATAATAACCGACTACAAATTAGATAATAGAAAACAAAATATTCTTAAGCCTATTATTCACGAGGGTTATATATAAAACATTGTTTAGCCTAATTAATATAATGCAAGAAAGAGAGTTGGTACTTGGTAACACATTCACCGGATAGTCGAAGCTTCCTCTCTCTCAATATTAAGTCGCCGGATTCCACCGGAAAAATTTTCCGATCACCGGTTGTTTTCAGCCCGTTTAAGCTATTGACCCGACCCGACCCGATCGACCCTCGCTGATAGAAAAGGATCACAAACACCTTCTATATGCGTGTTCGTTCTCCTACAAATTAATTTCATTGGTAAGCAATTTTCTTGATTTCTTCTTTGAAATTAAACTATGGATCCAATCGAAACAAATTATGGGTATTTTGTAGATGAGATTATTCTTGAAATATTAGCAAGATTACCCATCAAATCCCTCTTTAGAACCAAGTGCGTATGCAAACAATGGTACATATTAGCCTCACACAAATCATTCACCCAAGTTTACAACGAATTATCTGTCAGAAATGCTATGGTTCTTGTAGAAGTTACAGATTCATCCACAGAATCAACATCAAGTTTGATTCTTGTTGACAACAGAAGGGGTGCATCTGAATTCTCTTTAGGTTTTATCAAAGATAGGGTTAAAATTAGGGCTTCTTGCAATGGGTTGTTGTGCTGTTCTAGTGTTCCTGATAAGGGTGTGTATTATGTCTGCAATCCCATGACTAGACAGTTTAGATTGCTCCCTAGGAGTCGCGAAAGACCCGTTACGCGTTTTTATCCTGATGGTGAAGCAACCCTCGTAGGCGTTTCATGTGATCTGTTGAGTAACAGATATAACATTGTTTTGGCTGGTTATCATAGGATGTTTGGGCATAGACCTGAGGGTAAACTGATATGTTCAGTGTTTGATTCGGAGTCGAATAAGTGGCGAAAGTATGTTTCAGATCAAGATGATCATGGTTTTACTCATATGAATCGGAATCAAGTGGTGTTTGTGAATGGTTCCCTTCATTGGATGACTCAAAGTTTTATGTATATTCTTGTTCTTGATCTGAATTTGGATTTATGGAGGAGGATAGTGTTGCCTGATGAAATGGGATGTGGGAATGGTAGTGGGAATAGGGTTTACTTGCTGGAATTTGATGGGAAATTGTCTGTGATTCAGATTTCTAGTGTGTGGATGAACATATGGGTGTTGCAGGATTATGACAAGGGGCACTGGGATATGATTGATCGCGTGAGTCTGCGTTGTATTCGTGGAATGGTTCCTGGGATTTTCCCGATAAGTCAAGGGAGCGATTACGTCTTTCTTGCTGGACATAAGCAGGTTTTGGTTTATCAAAGGAAAACTAGAAGTTGGAAGGAGATGTATTCTGTTAAAAACAACTCTACAGTGCCTTTGTGGTTCTATGCACATTCGTTTCGTGGCACCATCCTTTCTTGTCGTTGAGGTGCATACGGTTATTATTAGTTAAGTTGAAGAATATTGTTATAGTTGCTTTTCATTAAACTGATGTATTGTTATTATTATGGTTACTGTTATTATTAGTTAAGTTGAAGAAGATGTTTAAATTGGTTGTTTGTACTGGACTAGTGTTTGTTTGAATCTTGCACCCAACCAACTCCACTCCAGGTGGGATTTTGGGCATGGTCTTGGTCTAGCAGTTACTTTAAATCAAACTAGAGTGACAATTGCTAACAAGCAATGGAAATAATTAGGTTGCAGATGTCTTGTTTAAACCGTTTAATTAGATAGTTGTCATTTAGCTTGATGTGTTTAATCTGTTAACATGTCGTATTCCAGTTTTATTAAAGATTTAAACCAGAAAAAGAAAGTCGCATCATGTATGTTTAGTATGTCAACCCTCCTAAAGTTATAATAAGATGATATATTTTACAAGTTCAACTTGTCTACCCATTTACAACTCATCAACATGTTTACAACCCGCATATAACTTGATTACAACCCACCAACCTATTCAGATTACATGAGAAGTATTTGGCTTACAAGATTATAAGTGTATCCAAATTACAAGATTATGCATAGGTTCAGATCAATATGTATGACATGAAAAAACATAGATCATGTTCATGTTCGTTAAGTTCAGCCAATCAATGAAACATCACCACCTCTAAATGACGGTGCACAAATTGGTTAATTGAAAAGCTGCTTTTGGTTAATTGCCAAACCAGTTAATTTGAGGGAAAAAAGGGTTTTCAAAATAATGATGAGGTTAATAACTGGTTTTGAGGTACTAAAAAACCTAACATGTCTAACAGGCTAGGTTTTTAACTGAACTAGTTAACCTAATTAAGAAAAAAATTAATTTATTATTATATAATTCATTTAACACTAAACATATATTGTAAACTTAATTATTTTTTAGATTTTTTTAACTTATAAATTACTACATATTAACGGCTAGTTAACAGTAAAAAATATGTCGGTAGCTAATCGGTTAACTAATTAATCAGGTTACAAGAGGTCAAAAAAATTGGTTAAAAGAAAGTTGTCAGGTCCACCAGCTGGAGATGTCAAAACTAAAAACCGGTTTGTAACCACCAGTTAGAATCGATTAGTAACCCACCCCTCAATTCTAAACTCACATAAAAGAGCTTAAACACTCCTAACCAATCATAAACCTAATGAACCTAATTAGCTTTATATGCCTAATAACACAATCAAAATGGGCATGGGACAAACAATATGATGCTAAGCTAGATATACCTAGTATTTAATGAAATCCCACTTACAAAGAGCTAAAAATTGGTTTGCTTTGCCCCTTATCACGTAGCTCAGCCGGTTTAAGGGTGAAGTGATTCCAACTTTAACAAAAAGATGGGTTTAATCCAAAAAAATGTACACAAAATCAACAAACATGAGTTAACCTCCAACAAGAAACTCACATCCATGTATGTATACATGTACTTTCATAAGATCTTAAGATGTTCTAGACCATTACATCACAACCATTTTTAATGATTTTGCATTCAGAGTTCAGTGTGAAGAGCACCGAAAAACTAACATTCCAACAGATTTTTCAGACAATAGGTACCAACGAAAAACCAAGCAATGAGAAGTAGAGAAAACATCAAAAGACCAAACAAGAAAGGCCACCCAACAAAGCTTATACCAAAACAAAGCATCATGGTGAATGGCAGAAATGATCTAGCAACCGCCATGACATTAACCCATTGCCCCTTAAACAGTACAAGAGCCGCCACATTGATCATGTTCCAATCCATTAAGCCACCATAAGACATCCGGTTTAAACAAGTAGCAACAAAAGAGTGGCAGTTACATGTGAAAAGGTTGTAGGATTTGTGCTCAAAGTGGCGCCTGCTTGTGTGGATGGCGTCATCCCAGCTAATGGCAGTGCCTGTTTCTGCATGCTTGTAACGGTGCTTGCATGTGTGGCTCGTGAGGTTTGATGGGAAACAACACTGTGAACAAGATATAATATGTATGGTTAAGTTAACTTACAGGCACGAGAAAACCACACATCCAAGCCTAAATATGGAGTTCGAAAAAGTTTGGCTAAACACTCGTTATGATAATATCAGTTCTAAATAATCAATCTGTATCATACCAACTAAAACGGCCAGCACAGCTTTTGTAGCAGTCATAATCAAAATATCAGTAGATATTATTACAAAGTTCTGATAATGTACCTGTTCTAGATCAAGTTGAATGTATCTAGCCACAGCACCATAAGCAAAATCATCAACATTGACAAAATTGGAACCAGAAAAATCTACAACTGTTCCATCCTCCATGCATAAACCAACATGCCCAATAAAAGGTGCCAACCACGAGACAACTGGAAGCGGGGTCCACACCAGACAACAAGGAAACCTTGATTTTGTTGGGTCGATTGCATCGAGAGGCCATAAATCATTCTTGTCACCTTTTGTATTTAATGAATCTTCAATGTCACATGTTTGTGCTAGTGTTACTAACTTCATGGCAAAGGTATCTACAAAAACTCGACCTTTCCAATTATGTTAGCCACTAGAATACTTGTTTCTTGTTAAGGAATGTAAATTAACATTGATAAACTATTCTGCAATCAATCTTGTGTAGTGGAATCTAGAATAAGAGTGTGTGTGGATATGCATTTTAAAATTGATTTATTTGATATTTTAAGATGTAGTAATCAGTTATTTTTGTTTGGATAAACAGAATCGCCTTCCATGTATTGATTATTTATCAGTTTTGGAGTATTAGTCTCATACCAGTGGCAACAAAACTGATAAAAATAGCTTCTGCAATAACAAAATGACTATTTTGTGGAAAAGATTATAAACGAAAATCAGTCACACAATCTGCAATCTTTTCATAGAACTTTTGCAGGCTCCCTCACAATAAAGATGTTATCTTCAACCTCAGAAGTAGCTGTTATCTCCATAAAAGTAAATGTTCTTTAAGATAATAGGATCTGCAAAAAAAAAAACAAAAAAAACATCGTAAAGTTAAAATTCAAGTAAAGGAAAATGTTTGAGAAAACTTTGATTTGTCTATGAAAGTTATAACATATTCTAAAACATTGTTCTAGTCTAACAAATCATCTGGAAACAAAAAGGCAAAGAAAAAAAAATTAATACCAATCATGCAAATCAAGAGAAAAGTAAAATTTAGTCGATAAAGATAACAATATTGCATCTTTAATTCCAATGTCATGTAAAATATTAGAGGTGTTTATTTCAACTGATTTACTTATGAGTGGTTCAATACTTCAACTTGGGTTATGTTTTATTTTTAATAAGTATAACCAAAAAGTGTTGGCTGTAAAAGATAAATGTCAAATGGGTCGAAACTCCCAAGACACACACTTTTAATGCATACAACCTTATATACCTCTTAATTAAAAAACAGATTATTATTTTTATAAGATAACTAGTGAGACCATATTTAACAAACTAAGGATTTATATTTTTGTTAAAAGCAATCCAAAATAGAGCTTGCGGATCAACCCAATCCGACACAACCCATTCTAACCCTTAACTACCCATGCTAAAACTTACCCATCCCCCAACCGACCTGCACATTGTCCACCTCTATAGACTTTCTTTAATAGAACAAGTGATTCTAGATAGCACTCTGTTTTATCTTTAAAGTTAACACTTATAAAGTACAAGCATAATTATCTTTTAATTATATAGTACAAGTTATGTAAAAGTGTTCTTACTTCCAAAGGGCTTGGATATTTATCCAAAAAATTGGTACAAAAAACCAACAATATGCATTAAATGTAGATCATAACTCGAAAGATGAGACATTCATTCATGCATCCAACCCTAATGCATTGCCGATTGGAACAAACTATGATGAATTCAGTTCTTAAGTACTTCGTATGAGCTAATTTATCATCTCAAGCTATGGAACAATGTTGGAGACTTGGAGGTCATGACTTATAAGCTCAATCATACAAAATATGTACACATAAAACAAAAGATAACTACTTCAATTTGATTTTAGAATTTGAGATCAAGGGAGATTATCATTTGGATTACTGAACTAATAAGCAATAACTAGCTGACTACATTGAATCTCAACAACTGCTGTGAAAATTCTGCTCTAATAAGAACAAAGGCAATATTGCATTTCGAGATCACAAGAATCCACATCAAAATCAATCTGCAGACATTAACATAACAGAGGGTGTAACAAATTCAACACCTAAACTTATCCTTTTTATCAGAATCAACCGAACAAAATAAACTCCAAATTCTCCATCAATCCAACTAACAAATTCACACAACTTCAACCCCTAAATTACACACTTAAACAGAATCCCACAAAAACCCAGAAAGCAAGAACGAATCAGAAGTAAGATCCAAGCAAAATGACTTCAAACACACATACCTTCCGATAGCAAACGAAATCGGCGATGAACAGCAAGTTATTGCAATGAATTGTAACATATGCAAGACGAAGATCATAAGAAGTTGAGAAGAAGGAGCAAGAAACATGTGAATTTAAGGGGAAAATGATCAAAGATGAATGATTTATGAGGTTTATATAATAGGTGAAATTGAAATAGAAAATTAGTGTTAATTGGGATTGAGATTGGGAAGGTGCATGAACCTAAAAACCATGGGATGTTTATCTTTGACTGTGGGTTTAGATTTTGATAGCAGTCCCGTTGAAGTTGAACTTCACAATCAATCAATTTTTAATGTTGTTGCAAGATTTGGTAACCAATCAATTTTTTATTGTTCTTGCGAAAGTGATTATGATTTTTTATAATTTTAGTGGTTGAGTGACAAACCTTGATCACAAATTGATATCTCAAGATTCAAGAGAACGATATAAGATTCTCTCAAGTAAATTTGGTTGTAAGTTTTTTAGTTAAACCAAAGTCAAATGGTGAAAGATCTATCTAAAATTGGAGTTATAGTTGATAAGATGATAGATAGCTTAAATCAACTTAAAATATATATATAAGTGAATCTAAGTCTTTACCATATCACAATAAATTTGGTTGAAAGTTTTAAATTCTTAAAATTTGATGTGAGAATTTAATATATAATAAGCATTAACTACAGGGGTGTCCGAAGTTTGATTTAAAATCGTGAAACCTACAACCCGGTCATTGGATTGGTTTCATAGTCGATTTTTTATTTAACTTTCAGTCAATTGGTTTCGGAAGTTATAAACGGTAATGAACCATTTTGCGTTTTATATCGAAAATCGGTCTTATAAAACTGGACCGGACCATAAAGATAAAAAAATATATTATTTTTTTCTGATAGTTTATGTATGTATATATTAGTATGTGTATATATATTTGTTATAATGCATACATGTTTTAGTATGTGTATATATATTTGTTATAAACGGTAATGAACCATTTTGCGTTTTATATCAAAAATCGGTCTTATAAAACTGGACCGGACCATAAAGATAAAAAAATATATTATTTTTTTCTGATAGTTTATGTATGTATATATTAGTATGTGTATATATATTTGTTATAATGCATACATGTTTTAGTATGTGTATATATATTTGTTATAAACGGTAATGAACCATTTTGCGTTTTATATCAAAAATCGGTCTTATAAAACTGGACCGGACCATAAAGATAAAAAAATATATTATTTTTTTCTGATAGTTTATGTATGTATATATTAGTATGTGTATATATATTTGTTATAATGCATACATGTTTTAGATGGATTATGAATGTATGTATGCTACCATTAACGAATTGAGTCTTTGTTGGATTACGAAATATCATATATGTATGTTACAGTCAACTTCGTCTAAGAGCGTTCACAACTTAATTCTTAAAATTATGTAAGTGAGTGTTCTTAAATTATATGGAATGATTTAAGTAGTTGTGAGTGGAGGAGAGAGAAAATGTTACTGTTATCTGTAAATTTAAAGATTTACTGTTCAACCCTTATAAATTTTTTAATATTTTTAAAAGTGGTTGTGAGCGGAGGAGAGAGAAAAGTTAATAAAAAAATTATAAAAATATATTATTCAATTAAAAGTAGAGAGAAGAAGTGGTGATTTTTAATGTAATTATAAGGATGAAAATAAAGAATGAAATGTGAATGCTCTAAGTGAATTGATTTTTTAATTGGTATAATGGTATCCAGTTAATACTTGGTGTCAAGTGTGTTGAACATTCTTTTATGTAATTTTGAACCTTTTTTATTTTATTTTCTAGCATTTTATAAATTTAAAAAAATAACCTAATAAAACCCAAGCCGTGAAAGCAAATCATTAGTAATGGGTCACTTTGATTTGAATTTAACTTGGATCCGGTTATTTAGACACCCCAAAATTTTAAATCAACACCCCGGTACTCTATACGTCGCGTATAGGTCCATACGCCGCGTATAGGGTGGGTTATCGGGTAATGTTTTTATTCCCTATACGCGGCGTATGGGTCCATACGCCACGTATAGGGAATACAAACATTCCCTGACAGTTCATGTCAGACACGTCTTTCAGACGCAGGGCTATACGTCGCGTATGGGACCATACGCCGCGTATAGGCTACAATTTTTTTTTCTTGTCTTGGCTGAAGAGCATAATGAACCTATACGCCGCGTATGGACCCATACGCAGCGTATAGGTTATGGTGTTTAGTTTTTTGTGTTATTTTTACATATATTTTTTTAAAGATCTTTGCGTATAAATTTTGCATATAAGTTATTTTATAACTTATTAACTGACAATTTTAAATATTAATTAACTAATAAAACATATAAGATAAACATAAACTGATAATAAACATATAAGATAAACATAAACTGATAATATAAATAACAAATTTTTAAAATTCATAACAAAATAAAAGTTACAATGCTAGTAATAATATAAAAACTACGGCGAGTCTGGATAATGTCGAGGCGGTGGCAACTCCAGAGGATCAATACTAGCAGCACGTGCTCCCGCAATCTCTAGCTGAACGTGCCAATCCATAAGGTCTTCAACTCGATCGAGCCGACGGCTCTGTTGCTGTAAACTCGTAGAAATGTCCTGCATAAATGTCTCCATACGTGCAGACAGCCTCACATCTCTATAAATATGTCGAGGGAACTGTGGCTGAGATGGTGGCTGATATACTGGCGACTGATCATGTGACTGCTCGTCGGGTGCTGGCTGATCATGCGGAATATGCTCTTGCTGTTGCTATGGATCGTCAACGCCGAGCTGCTTAACAGGTGTTGGCTGCCAGATCTCCCCGGGTCGAAGAGAGAATCGTATGCCACCAGGACACTGGCGTATAATATGCATGCCGAATAACGTACGATGATCTAATCTGACTGGCTCGATCGGGGGAGATACCTCAGCAAGATGCCGAGGAAGATAACCTAAAGCCCGGGCAATCACCATAATGTACGCGCCGCCGTACACCGCTCCTCGCTCCTGGCGATGATAATCGAAGCAAAATACTCTGCCAAACATCTCGCCAGGTTACACCTGGTCCCCATAAGCAAACAATATAAGTAAAATAAGTCGGGAATGGTACGCCACTCCCGACTCTTGCCACGTCCCGTGATGGATGTGACGATCATGCGATGCAAGTAATGAATGAGAGGATCTCTAATGCCAGTGACCCTGTCCTTAGTCCTCTGAAACGAACCTCCGGTAATCTAAGGCCACCAATCTCTCAATCGAGTCTCCTCCATCTCAGTAATAACCTCGATGAATAGAGGGGTAACAGTCTCCAGCTTAAAATAAAGTCTCAAGATAATGACAAACTACTCAATGGACATCTGATGTGAATGTCCACATAGCATAAATGAAATCTCAAAACGCTGATCGTCCTACTCCATCTCATCAGGCTGATACAAACATTTGTTTGTAACTCTCTAACCAGTTTTTATTTATATATGATAATACTTCTGAAAATAATAAAACATAATTAAATTATATATGTAACAGTATTGTATGTATGTATGTAATGAAAAACTTACTTTCTCGATTCGCTGCGTATATTCGTACATGGTACAAAACACTTTAAAAGTACGTCTGACAACTATACGTGACGTATGGGTCCATACGCCACGTATAGTTGGGACGCCCAACTCTCGGGCCATGAGCACTACATGTGGCGTATGGGACCATACGCCACGTATGGTGCTCATGCGCCCAAGACTTAGGCGCATGACTTAGGCGCATGACCTTTGTTCAGGCGCACGACCTTTGTTCAGACGAATGAGCACTGTTTACGCGCATGACTTGGAAAGAAAATGGGGTTACGTGGGTCAACTATTTCTTCAAAATAATTTTTAGGTAAAATATAACTTTTACTTCATTTATATACATACTTACATACACATAAATGTCTTGATTACTTAATAATCATTTCAACTAACTCGGGTTC